>JARBEQ010248733.1:0-11329 GCA_030265355.1 Tritonia tetraquetra | reverse complement strand
GAGAGAGAGAGAGAGAGAGAGAGAGAGAGAGAGAGAGAGAGAGAGAGAGAGAGAGAGAGAGAGAGAATGTGTCCATGATTATTTTAATGCATACTATATTTCTGAGTCATCTTGAATCGATATTGTTTTTCTCATGCTCATTTAGCAATTACGTATAGGCAGTAAATTTGATGCGTTACCACGATCGAAAACGATTAAAGGGAGTCGCTGGACACATTTAGCCAATTTTAGTCAACATATTGATTTCGAGATTGTCACACCAGAAATCCTCTATACCGATATACCACAATGCCTCTTGCTGCTACATCCACAACGCGTCACTGATTGCGAGCCAACTGTGCGCGATTAACACAGACGGCCACGCCCATTCGACTCGCTGTTTACTACTAAGCATGTTGTGACAACTTTTGCAAGACATTCGAAGCGGCTGTTATCACTTTAAAAGAACATAAAATGGAAATTTGCGTGTTTAAAAATAGCGTAGCTTGCCTAAATAATATTATACGGCATATCAAAATTAAATAGTTAAGAAAAAGAAAGTAATGAAATGGGAACTTATCCCTGGACACAAGCAATGTTTTCGTGAGTGAAAGCAGGACAAATCAGTTGTGCTGAAGCTTTGGCAGTTTTTTGTCTTTCCTCTTCTGTGTTTTATGTTGTTTTGCCTCCTCGTTTTTTAGTTTTAACTCATGATGAATTTGAATGGTCAAAAGCAGATTTACTGCAAGCCAGGCAGTTTGACATTCGCATTGTTTACTTCGTAGCCCTGATGAACGTGGAAGTTCCAACGTTATTCGAGCAAGAAATTGTCGAATATTTTGGTTCTCATGCAGTCATTGAAATGTGTGGGGAAAGTGGCATCTATCAGACCTACTGCTTCCACAAACACGAAACTCGGTTTGAAAAGTCCACCCTTTTGACAGCTCGAAAAGTTTTATGCTTAGATCAGCTCGTTGTGTCTCGCTCGTGTATCAGGCTCTTCCTCAAGAATATTCCTGCATTCTTGACAGATGCCACTTTTAACTATTTTTAAAGGATATATCCACCCGATGTAACTTAAGGTATTTCTAACTGAATTACATCTGTGAATTCCACCGATCTCGCAAGATTGATCAGTGTCGTTGGCTCGTGCATGTCTGGATTCACTAGTGTAGGTCTGCTTAATGTTTTCAGGGGAGGGGCAAGATTTAACACAAAGTTTTCAATGTCATCTTTGCAGCTGCTGCTCTCAGTGACAAGGAGGATTTTACCATAACTTGTCTCAGGCTATATCTAAACTGCTGTGATTGTCGGGATTGTCCATTTGTCCACCCTTGCCTCTTATCACTGAGAACAAGTTTTCCAAACAGTCCTGATTTAACCCGTTTGTTAAAATATACTGTATGTCTTCGCCAGTTACTATTTCTCTAACTAGCATCAGAAGGACATTCACTGTTTGTATTCAGCCTCTGATGTACGGCAAAGTGCCATAGAAATAACAACACAGTGCCATCAAACTGTAAACAAAAACATCAAAAACACTGCGAGCGTGTTAGCGTCACCGAGTAGCATCAGTGTTGCACCGCGCACAGACAAGACACAGCGATAATGTTAGCGCGGACGCAAAACAGCCCAAACGAGGCCTCTCTGTATAGAGGATTTCTGGTCACACTAAACAACAGTCTAAACATTGTCAATTTTTTTTAAAAAGCATGTACCCTAAATGTTGTTTCACGTAATTACTCGATGATTAGCTAACAAGAACCTCCGAGAAACAAATAATGTTTTTTATGATAGTATCGAGATAACGTCCATGGAATTTTGATGGCACAGCGTTTGTCATCAATGTCGGTCTTTGATAGATTATGTCTGAGGGAGGGAGAGACTTGGCGTATAATGTAACAGGGCGTCTCAAAGGGCGTCTTAGAGAAGGTATGATCTTATTTAGATGTAACCTCTTGTATGCCCCCCCCCCCCCCTCCCAATCATGGTCTTTTGTTCTCCTCATTATCCTCCTCCTTCTCTTCTCCCGTCTCCTTATCATCATCATTATCATCGTCATTGTCGTCGTCGTTATAATAATAATAATTATTATTATTATTATCATCAGTGTTGTCATTGTCATTATTATTCTTATTCTTATCATTATCATCATCATCATAATTATTACTAGAATAATTATCCTAAGCCCCAAGGTCTCTTCGTTAAAAATATTCCCCATGTATAGAATAGAAAGAAAAACAACTTGCGAAAATAAGAAATATACAGTGGAAGTGTGTGTGTGTGTGTGTGTGTGTGTGTGTGCGTGTGTGTGTGTGAGAGAGAGAGTGAGAGAGAGAGAGAGAGAGAGAGAGAGAGCAGTGTGGAGAGAGGCAGTGATAACGTCAATCTAATACTAAATCAATGGTTTCTCCTATCTCCCATTACTAAATCAATGATTTCTCCCATCTCCCCTTACCAAATCAAAGGCTGCTTGTCTCTCTCCATATTATTGTATTTCCTGCAAGACTCGTCAACGTAAATTGTTGATATACTATTCCTGTTTGAGGCGATCGAGTAAATACAACGTGATGGTGGAACGAATAGGGAGATAAATAAAAGACTACAGGCAGGTTAGAGAAGGTGGAGGAAATTATCTACCCCCCCCCCATTTCTTCATTGTAATATAGTGTCACCGGAATTGAAGGAGTGGTCCCAGTGGCTCAGATGCATGGTTCTTGCCTTTGAAGCGAAAGGTACTGAGTTCGAATCCCAGCAGCGACAGTTGTTGTTTTTCTTCACAAAACTTGATATAAATCTATTTGCCACTCTCTTGATCCTATGGGGGTAGGTGGGATCACGAACCTAGTCCTATCGGAGACGGACGACAAATTCGGAGGTCCCGTGTGCAAGTTGTGCACGTTAAAGAACCCTTGGCAGTTGGAATTGAGAAGAGTTGGCCGAAGGCCGCTGTCCAGGCAAAATTAATTCCTACCACAAAAAAGTCACAGTGGGCTGATCACCTGCTTGGTCTAATATCTTAATCCAGAGTGAATCTGCCTCATAAAGCGTACCCTACACTGTAATGGTAACAGGGAACTGGATAGGAACGAAATATAGGAATTGGAGGACAGTCCACATCTTGTACATTTGCGAAAAAAGGAATAAAGAGTAGAACACTGCAAGCGTCATTGTGACTGCGAAGCCCGGTACTACCACTATCATATTTTGTTGTTGCTTGAAACTTAGGGTTAAGAAATGAAATAATAGTTTGTTAGATGCAGACTAAAATACCGAAGATATAACATTGTTCTTTTGTTTAATCGACTTATAAGCATAATTTTGTGTATAACGTTAAACACCGCCCAGTTTAAGGGCTGGCGGGAGTGGGAACGTCCAATACGATCTGGTTGGATAATAAAAATAATTATAATGAAAATTATAGATATGATCATTTATTATATAGCGCATAATCACGGACCACTCCATGCTTTGGGGGCTTATTCATTTACCCCCGACAGACCCACACCATTCCGATTAGCTTCTCAAACTCCCCGAGGAGCATACAGTGCGAGTTGCCTGTTAGGCGAATCATTACTCACAGCGCCCGAGTGGTCACCCATCCAAATACTGATCACAGTCAATGCAGCTTGACTACGCTGACCGGTTCAATGTGCAATCCGTTCGATCACCGGCGCCTCTACATGTCAGAATGTCCCTAACCATGCCGCAGCTGATCCTTAAAGCAAGGACCACGCTTAGGCCGAAACCCGACAGTCAGACCGGACCCGACAAGAATGTGTTCAGACACAATAGGACATACGTCGGACAGCAGCATGGAATGGTGAACTGCTTTCTATTGTGTCTGAGCACATGCTTGTCGGACGGAAGATGGCCCGGTCTGACCATCGGGTTCTGACGTGCCAACCCTAACCACGATCAAAGAAAAACGGGATGAGACTATAGAAAACACAGGACATGTAAATAGAGAGAGAGAAGAAAACACATTGTGAAAAAACCCAATAGGATTATTAGATAAAAACTGTTAAAACAAACCATTTAAACATGTTAAAATTGACGAAAAACAGGACAATCCCTAATGAACAGGACAATCCCTGATCAACAGGACAATCCCTGATGAACAGGACAATCCCTAATGAACAGGACAATCCCTAATGAACAGGAGTTGGCAGGTCTTCGTAAGCGTGGTTTCACATTAAACATGGATCAACATGGATAGGAACCTGAGCATAGTGTGCCTACAGCTCTCAAAGAATTGTTCATCAGATAATATGGAAGAGTAAGAAAGTTTAGCATCAAAGTTGACGGTACCGCAATTGTTATGAGGCATATATATTTTAAAACAGACATAATATTTATTGGTAGTTGTTGCGATAGAACATCGTTGCTTACCAGGACAGGCCTTTGATTTACGACCAATACTACGACTATCGGCAAAGCTGTGTGTATTGTCTCTCGGCACCATTAATCACCCTGAGGCTGAATCGGTTAAGTCCCCAGCAACGACAACGACGACTTTGATAATTCAAATAGACACAGTAACATCTTAGTCTGAATCAAGGAGCTGATAATAGAATAGATGGTTGACTCGGGTCACGTGACCGTGAACTTTTGAGGGCAGCCATGTTGGGGGCAGATCGTTGTTGTTTACTATTAGGGTGACAATGTGTTGAGATCGGATGCAAGGCCTGTGGTAATGCCGCCCCTATTGTCTATCTATTGTGTTGGCCACGTCATGTCAGCCGTCTTGCTTGTCACGGCATGCCGGTACTTGCAGAGTAAGAGAGGTGTTTCCATGCTTCTAAACGTCTTGGTGCGAATGCTTACGAGGAATGGACCCTGAAATGGGTGATGGGACAGCCTCTGTACTATAACGCTGTAACATAACCCTTTTCAGTGTTTAATCCCTGCGGATTATCAACTTCTAGGAATCAATGGTTGTCATAATATATTATGTAAGCAACATCATATCAAAACTAACGCTTTGTTGTGGGTGTAAGTGAGTGTGATATTCTTCTTCTTCTTTCAGTGTATCCCGCACTCTGCAGGGTTGCCATAATGAATGCTTTCTTTCTTTCTTATCCAGTTCCCTGTTACCATTACAGTGTTGGACTCGCTCTATGAGGCAGATTTACTCTGGATCAAGATATTTAGGCCAAGCAGGTTGTTATAATAATAGAACTTTATTGTCCAAGATACATGGAAAATTGTGTTGGTTTACATTGAGACCAGTATACAGTAAGAGAAGGATTTTACACAATATACATAACTCATACACACTAACGCACACATACATCCATTACACACCTTCGTGAACACACGCTCATCAAAGCTCTCTGTTTATAAACAACAAAACACATACAAACGCATCATCAAATATACATTGTTGATACAGTAAATTTAAATCGTGCTCATAGTTGTCAGTGCAAGCCAAGGTAATATATTTAAAAAAAACAAAAAAAGACATGGTGTGTGTTATGTGAGTGTGTATTTGTCTACTCGAACAAACTGATTGGCTGCGTACCAAAGAGCTGTTTTTTTGTGTCTGCATCCATCGGTGGGGCTTTCTTTCCTTCCTGAACGGACTTCTAATTAGGACTTTTTTTTTCTCCCCCCCCCCCCCCTCTCTCTCTCTCGCTCTCTCTCTCTCTCGTTCTCTTTCTCTCTTTCTCTCTCACCTACCTCCCCTCTCTCTCTCCTGAGATGAGATGAATTATATCATCTAGAATTACGTCTTGAAGTCAGAATTAGGTCTGTCTGTTCTCAACTTCATTCATGTTCGCTTGAGCGATACCTGATGTGTTGCCCTCTCTCACTGGTATTCTCTTATGTAAACATTACATTTTGTTCACTTTTACATCATGGCTATGATACGTAAAGTTTAGTTTTGAAACGATTCAATCCGTAACGCGAGCCGTGGGGTAATATAATTATTATATTTACTCCACGGTTCCGTCACACGTTTTGTCTTTAGGGGATGAGGTAAGGTCCGAAAATGAGAAGAGGTGATAGAACGTGCCTGTATTGGCTCGTTAAAATAGCACAGACTAACACCAAGAAGAATATATATATATTTCTGGGTTTAAAGCATTATCATTTTTCCCTTTTATTTTTGCATCCAATTATAATACTCGATGGCCCGATCCTAGTTATACTGGAACTTAGCTGATTTCTCTGAGATGTTCAATATCCTATGCGAGTTCCAGTAATCCCCCTTGTCATCTCTCTAGTTTCTTTAACTTCTGGTCCGGATATTCATCGGAAGCAACAAGGGGTATACACGCGGCCCTGAAAAGAAAGTATGGCCTTAAGTTACTCTCTTGATCAGAGTTCTAATGGATAAGAATCCATAGATTTGTAAGACAGAGGAAGGAAGGGTGAGCGGTATAGCAGACTGAAAAGTATTGGCATGGTATAAGGCAAAATAGGGATATAATTAACAATATACACAAGGGTTATGACACGCATAATAAAGGTTTAGTTCACAAGGTAATTCTAAACTGTTAAACACCGAACTTAATTAATCATAATAAAATAGGCACAATTATCCTAGGCATACACATGTATAGAATCTGGCTCTCACCTGGTGACCCGTTTAAATCCGATAGAATAACAATATTAGCCCGTCATGGACGACGTTCTTATCTCGTCTGACTGTCTAACTTAATGCCCCTCAAGGTACATTATGTAACTATCGTGCGATATATTCCCTTAGTTCCGCCCAACAATCACCTGTGTCATCTTGCCTCACGTGGTAGGCCTCTATTGGGAAAAGCGTGGGCAAGGCCTCGTTACCCATTTGGAAGGCGTGGTCCTAATGTCACGTAACAACAGACAGTTTTCGTCCTTTGAGTAAGAAAGGGTGTGACGACAGGCGTAGCCGTCTTCCCCACCGTCAATCTATTGACCATTGATAAACAAATGCGTGACGACAGACGCATCTATTCAGCACGCCACACGGCGAGACGTTCGCCCATTCACATTAAGATTCCTATTGTAACGAAGATAAAAGCTTATTGTATTCCCCAGTGCCTGTGAATAGGCACTAAGGCGAGAGAGATGGAGCGAGAGACATCTTAATTATACCTTATGCGCCAGCGAACACAATCTTTTGTGAGGACAACCGTAACATGACGTCATTGGTGCGACATGTCAAGTTGTATCGTGACACAATCCACTGTGACCTTTGTGGTAGGGATTCATTTTGCCTAGACAGCGGCCTTGCGGCCTACTCTTATCGATGTTTAACTGTCAAGGGATCTTTAACGTGCGCAACGTGCACACGGAACCTCTGAGTTTATCGTCTGTCTCCAATAGGACTAGGTTCTTTGATCCAACCTACCTAACTAGGATCAGGGGAGTGACATATAGGTTTTCACCGAGTTTCAAGGAGAAAAATACCCGACAGTGCCGCTGCCTGGAATCGAACCCGGTACCTTTCTGTTCAGGGGCGAGAACCGTGCCTCTGCGCTACTGGGACTCCCAGATAAATTTTATATTATAAATTATCATTTTTGTAAATGGGGTCCCAGTGACTCAGATGTAATGTTCTGGCCTTTGAAGCGAAAAGTACTGGGTTCGAATCCCAGCGGCGACAGCTGTTGTTTTTCTTCATAAAAATCGGTCTAAACCTATTTGCCACTCCCCTGATACTATGATGGTAGGTGGGATCAAGAATTTAGTCCTATCGGAGACGGACGAAACATTCGGAGATCCCGTGTGTAAGTTGTGCAGCAGTTTGAAATCGAGAAGAGTAGGCCCAAAGGCCGCAGTCCGGTCAAAATCAATTCCTACCACGAAAATATCCCAGTGGGCTGATCCCCTGCGTGGCCTAATATCTTGATCTAGAGTAAATACATCTACTACACTGTAATGGTAACTGGGAACTGGATAAAAAAGAAGAAGAAATATATATTTTTTAATCAACACAAAAATTAATATGAAATAAAATGTAGTCACACAAAGATCAAGACGCCTCACTCAGATGTCAGTTGTGCCGTACGTATTACATATTTATACATTATTCTTACAAGCCCCCGAAACAATAGCAGTGGATCGCGTAAACACTCAACATATGGCCTTTGCACACGCGCAGTCTATCTATTAGATTGTGTAGTACTTATGATTTGGCTCGCATCACCAGTGACCAACAATTCGAGACAGCTTGCGACGGTGTCGTCAATGCGTCAACTCTCACTCGCATCACTGCTGAAGGCGAAGTCAAAGAATCGCAAGTCGTTACAGCGATTACAAGTTTAGATAGTTGGCAAGTCGCGATTAAAAATGTGATTCGTAAGTCGCATTAAAAATCGAATCCGCAAGTCTCAATTAGAAATCTATGTCGTGACATCGAATAATAATCGATTCTTAAAATATATTCGATTTTCGAATTTGTGTTAAATATTCGAATTAATTCGATTATTCAATCGAATTGCACAGGCCTATCACTTGCCCGAGGAATCGAACATTTTTAACAGCATCGTCGTCAGGAAAACGTTAGAAGATACAACCCTCTTTCAAGATTATTTCCATAACACGGAACGCCCTCCCAGTGGGCCAACATATAGTGCTCTCTTTATTCTACAACAACTTTGAGATAGCGCCATTGTTGTGAAACAGAGCAACAAACTCCTGCTTCCCTTTAACTTTGTTATTATTTTAGTAATTTCCCTTGACGGTCACATTGATCAGGGTCCTAGGATTAGGGAAGAAGTAAAAAATGAAAGTCTGGAGATGAAGATAGGTAAAAATCAATTAAGATGGTTTGGACACATAAACAGAATGAAAGATAGCAGAATCCTAAACAAGTACTAGAATGTAAACAGCAGGAAAAACTACATAGAGGTAGGCCAAAGAAAATGTGGCAGGATGCAGTTTCAGAAAAGAAAAAAAAGAGAGGATCTAGGCTTGTAGAGGCAACGAAATTGTCACTGAATAGTGATCAATGGCGAAAGTTTGTGTGTTACGCATAAACCTGACACCAAAAGGTACTAAAAAGGTTATTGATAAAGAAGAAAGATTAATGTTGAAGTGTGTTTAGTTTACAACAGGTTAATAGACACCTGTGTTGTTCAACTCACTCAGTCGTTTTTTTTACAAGAACAGTGTTGCCAGACTGGCATATTTCATGCCAACATTTATTGAATAAATTTGGTCAGTTTAAGTCAAGCTATTTTGGCCACATTTAAAGCCAAATTATTTGAAACAGTTTAAACCAATTAACATGTCAACCAACAAGCCTGAGTTTTTAAAGGCCCGGACCGCTGCACGAGGCTGGGTTACTCGGTGTAGCAAAAAAATTAACCTCACTATGTGCTGACCCCAAGTGGACTCAGCCGTTTTAGAGGACGTCTGTGAGGACTTCGACAAACGTCTCAATACACTTGACGATTGTCAATCATCTTTAGAATTCTCGCTCTCAGAGGAAGAAGAGATTAAGGGCTGCTGATTTTAGGGATGACGCAAGGGTCCCTCGTACTAAGGCTTCGTGCATTCTTAAGCAGCTTCTGTCGTCAAATCTTGAACATCGTTCGAACACTTCGTCCGGGGCGATGAAAGCCCATCTCCCAAAATTACATCTTCCTACCTTCAAAGGTGACGTCAGAGAATGGACTAGTTTCTGGGAGCAATTTGAGTCGGCTCTGGATAACACTGAATTACCAGAAATTTCAAAATTCTCCTACTTGTTATCTCTACTGAAGGGAGAGGCGCGTATGGCTGTTCATGGTCTATGGTTATCTGCCACTCACTACAAGACAACCTTCTGACATTCTAAGGAAGAGATATAGACGACCAGAACGCATCATTTTTATGCATATTCAGGATCTTCCTACTATCACCTTAAAACGCCAACGCTTCTTTTTTTGTGGGAATTTTATGATAAACTCCTCGTTCACACCAGGAGTTTGGATGCCTTGGGGATTACTGGTGCTCAGTGGAATTGTCTGGCCCAACTGACACTGTCCCGCTTACCTCAGGGAATACGTCTCGAAAGAGCGCGTGAGGGAGAAAACCACGAAAGTGACTTGGACTTCCTTCGTTGCTTTCATTTGAAGGAGATTGAAAGGGAGGATTGATCACAGTCTTTCTTCTGCGGGACATCGAGAGAAGCCGAGACACACCACAAATCGACTGCTTCATCGCTGACTGCCATATCCAACAGAGGGAAGACCTGCAACTTGTGTGGTAAAAGGTCCAATCTTTCTGTTAGCAGGTGTTATAGCTTAACAAGATTGCCAGTAAAAGAACGATGGACAATATTGACAACTGCTTAACTGTGTTTTAAATGTCTTATGCATAAATCTGCATAGATTTCCAGTGTGGTAGCAGATGTCCCAAATGTAAGGGTAACCACCATTCAATCCTTTGTGATAAGAGTAATACCACAACTAGTAATGCTGCTGTTAATTCTGATGTTCCATAGATTGCCCCTTGTTCTGCTAGTGATGATAATCCTAATATTGTTTCAAATGTTTTTTTGAAATTTTCATGTGACAAAATGACATGTAATGTTTTACTACAGACTGCCAAGGTTACAGTGAGTGGTAAATGGGGAGGCACGGAAGCTATGGTTCTTTTTATACTGGTTCGGACCGCAGTTATGTGTCAGAACATTTAGTGGGTGAGATTGGTCCTGAATGGTTATATACAAAGAATATTTCTTACACAGCCTTTGGCAGTGATCGCTTAAGTAAATTTGAGCCACGCAATGTTTACGATATTTGTTTGCAAGGTGTTTCACATAACCATACCGTCAGAGCTACTGAAATTCCTGTTATCTGTGCATCAATGTAGCAACCTGCTGTATTTTGAAATCACTTGTAGGTGGATTGATACTGATAACAAGATCACAGTTGATATTTTAGTGGGCCTGTATTTTTATTGGCAGCTCATGACGTCAAAATTATTGTCATTGTCAAATGGTTTGATGGCACAAGGTCCGCCTTTGGGTGGATAGTTTGTGGAGTGTGTAAGAATAGAAATCATTCACCAATTGCTTTGTTTGAATGACATATCAGATGTTATTGTAAAGAAGTTTTGGAATCTTGAAGATGTCGGTGTAAGCAAGAATGAACTTTCTCCCTTTGATCCTGTTATTAAACACTTCCAAGAAACTGCAGAGTTTTCTCAGCCTCTGGGTAGATATGTAGTTGCTCTTGAAATCAGATAAGTTAAGAGATAAATTGTTGTCTAATGAGTCTTTGATGTTGTTGGGGCATTTTCAAAAACTTTAAAAAATGGTGTGTCATTCTCTGTTTCTTTAAGTTTATGGCTGGCTCTTTGATTTGTCTCCTGTCTTCTGATGTGGGGAGGGGCTATTGCACTCAGTGTTGGGAGCCATTGGGTTGGT
>JARBEQ010248722.1:0-11330 GCA_030265355.1 Tritonia tetraquetra | reverse complement strand
CTCTTATCGATTTTAAACTGCCAAGGGTTCTTTAACGTGCACACAGGACCTTCGAGTTTATCGTCCGTCTCCGATAGCACTAGGTTCTTTGATCCCACCTACCTGAATAGGATCAAGGGAGTGGCATATAGGTTTTCACCAAGTTTCACGGCGAAAAATACCCGACGCTGCCGGAATCGAACCATGTACCTTTCGCTTCAGAGGCAAGAACCGTACCTCTGTGCCACTGGGACCCTGTCCCAGTTTCTAGAAGTCTAAAATGAGTGTAAACAACAAAAGCCCACTCTATGAAACACCCCATGCCATGCTGGCGGGTTACTCTGTAGTAAAAGCAGGGAAAAGCATTGCATTATACCCATATCTGCAAAGTTCATTTATTTACCGTCATTGCTCCTGTATCCTTCTCAACTTCAACGGGAGTCAAGTGAGGTAAGAAGAGTAAAGTGTCTTACCCAAGGACACAACGCTGTACATTGGGACACGGCGCTCCCCAGTGGTTGTCCATCCAAGTACTAACCATGACCACCATTGCTTGATGAAAGAGTTGAAAAAGGGTTTTCCAGGTCTCAGACATTAAGAACATCAAGGTCAATAAGTACCCTGTACAATTAGTTTCTATTGCCACCTGATGCATTCTCGGTTGATTCGTTCCCCCGAAACACTGATTCCTCTGTTGTCCTGGTGTAATTAGAAGAATTTGTGTTGTGCTGTATATTATAGTTAAATGAATCTCCCTAGAACCCTGACATTTAATGTCAATGGCACATTTTTAATAAAACCACCTTTAATAGAGACCTGTGTAAATTTGATTTTCTTGTTATTTATTCATTTGTTGTATCATTGATTAAAAAGATACACAGGAAATATTTGACATTTTCTGACTTTCCAGTTTCAGTCTCTACTATGGCACGTTTGGATCAAGCTATCAAAGACTTCAAGGATCTTTTGAAAAAGAGAAATATTCACTTGAAAGGCAAGCTGACCATGTATTTCGGGGATTTCTATGAATGTGACATCATCTATGAACCATCGGTACCCTCAAGTTCCATCAATGCTGCAGCCTTGAGTCCACATGATAAATTTACGGGACATAGTGGAAATGAGCGGGAGAACCCACAACGCAAACAAATTGTTAATTATGAAGGACAACATTTTTCTGAGAATAATGACATTGAAGAACATAATATTGACACGAATATTGGAAATGCGTTTACAAAATCTCATCTCCAAACTGAGGAAACTCCATCTCAACTTTTTCTTGATTCCGTTGATGCATCACAAAGATTGTTTCAAACATCATTACCATCTTTTGAAAATATAATACATTCCAAAATAGCTACACAATCAGGTGATGTCCAAGGTGTTGATATGGATAAGTGGGATACTGAAAGATGTCAACCTCTCAATCAATTCTTGAATGAACATTTTAATGGTATCGAAAGTCTGCAATCTTCGTGTAAGAAAGAGGAGAAACTTAAACATGAGAGAAATGGAATGACAAGCACCAAGGTGAATAATGATGTGAATGATATTACTGCTTTCTGTGACGATGGGATTGATACGACTAACATGAGCTGTCATCCTTCTTCCAATGAAGAGCAAACTCCTTCTAATCCCATGCTTCTGCCAACTGATTCTCAAGCTTCTCTACTTGCACTGTTAAGGAATGATAATGGATGTGTTGATTTGACTCCAGCATTGAAACAGTCTATGCATCATTACTTAAACATCCTTAGGAAGGAGGACTTAATTAACATTTTTTTCCAGGCCCTCGACGACAGAAAAAATGTTGGTGTTGACAATGCAAATCACAGCTGTGAAGTCTCCTCTAATTCAATTTTAAAGACAGCAATAACAGATGATCCGAAGAGAAAAGGTAAAATATTCCTTAATTGTTGAGTTTGTAGATAATTTTTCAATAAGACCTTAATGACTGAAATTCTAACTTTGATTCACAATTTTAATGTCTGTCATAATAGATCTGCTCCCTCATTAATGATTAATGAATAAGCCAGGAGTAAACATAACATTACACACTTAAATATAATATATACTTACACCAATAGGAATTAACTGAAAAGAAAGAACCACGAGGTAGTCCTAGGAAAATGTGGAGAGAGGTCATCTCTGGTATTGTAAAGAAATAAAGAAAAGAGAAATAACTTTAGTTGATGCAAAGAAAAGGAGTCGAAATAGAGAGGAGGTGAGGAAGTTTATTCATCATAGATAAATCTGACCCTGAAAGGTAAAACAGGAAATGAGAAAGAGAGAAAGAAAGGTGAACCGATATATAATGAAATATAATTGTCCTTTGAAATTTTTTGTATCCTTTTTATTTTGGCTGTTGCAAAAAAATTATCAGGTGTATTTAATCTACAAAGCTATTCATATATTTGATTAGTATATTATAAATATGCAAGCTTTTACATTTCAACATTTTGTTGAAAGAAAACAGGGGGGGGGGGGAATAGAGAGTGAACTATAACTCGTTATGGATAAATAGCTACTAGACGGTTGTGTGAAGTGTGATCAAAAATATTTAAGCAATACAGGGACAATTTTGAATCTCCTTTGAAATTCAAGAGTGTAATTTGAAGAATGACATAGCAATGGTAATGATCAATCAAGCCATTACTGTAACTTTAAATGACTACATACAATCTGTAGGTAGTGACTACAATCTGTAGGCCTGCTATGATATTAGAAATAGACAAAGCTTTCATCATCAAAGTGATGACAAAAGTAATGCAAATTTGCTGTTCCATTGCATGTAAATGACAACAAAATGGCATATCTGCACAGGACAAAACAGTAATTTGTTTATTAGCCTGTTTTTGTAACCCACAGTTATTGTCACAGTGGGATGATTCAAGTGCTTGTTTGAAATTCTGTGATTCATAGCATTTCTGGCTCTTGTGTTCAGCCTTAGTCGGTGGTCGAGGTGCCTGCATCCTTTTGGTTATCTTGATTACATTTCTTCACTGAACACAGGGCTGGCCCTAACACTGCTTTGTTGTAATAATGGGGTTCCATCAAACAAAGAAGCCTTATCCCCAGCTCATGCAACTCTGCTAGCAATCTCTTTATTCACCCAATCATAACAAAATATGCATCATTCAATGTGCTCTAGTGAAATCATTTGCACATAGCAAAAGACATTACTTTCTATGGCAAGCTCTTGTTTAAGTTGATTTATTTGGAGCTGATTTGCATAACAAACATTTATCCCTCTTTTTCTTTTCCAGCCCAGAAATCTGAAGATCACCAGATAGAGAGGACAAAATTAGAATGGGTATCTCCCAAAGGAGATGGTATATCTCTGACCGATGGGAGTCATTGGGACATAAAGACAACATCAAATGCTGAGGAAAATCCAAATCAAAGGGAAAATTTGGACGATATGAGGAAGGACAAGTTTTCAACTTCTGTTTGTTTGGTCAAAAATCAAAGAAAAAGAAAAAGCAATTCCTCATCACACAGTCCACAGTCTATTACCCCTGAACAAAATGCCAAGCCTTTGAAAAAAAGGCCTTGTCTCAGAAGTAGTATGAAAGTAGAGGATTCACATGCGACGCTTAGCTCTGTTTCTTTATCAAAGAATTTGGAAACTGATGTAGATGCAACGGAGCAAAATGAAAAACAATGTAAAGGGGAGAAAGAGAGTGAGTTTAATTGTCAAACATGTCATGAGACATTTTTGTCAAGACGAATGTATCAAAGGCACCTGCAAACACACGTCAATTCCTACCAATGTGATATTTGTCACAAAGTCCTGAAAAGTAAAGATTCCCTGTACCACCATCAACGGGGACTTCACTCCAAAGAGAAACCTTACCGCTGTCATGTCTGTGATGCCCCTTTTAGTTTTCATCACAGCTACAAACTTCATCTTCAGAAACACAAAGGTGAGAGGCCTTTTACTTGCAAACTTTGCCCCAAATCATATCTGACTTCAAATCATTTGAAAGAACACGTCCAGGCTGTGCACTCATCCAATCGCATTGTTTGTCATATTTGTGGTAAAACATTTTCTTACAACAGTGCACTTAAAATACATCTGCTGAATCACTCAGATGAAAAACTGTACGGCTGTTCTATCTGTGATAAAAAGTTTAATTCCAAACATTCTTTAAAGCGTCATGCCACATCTCACACACAAAACCAAAGTTTTCAATGTGAAGTGTGTGGGAAGCCTTTCAAGTCAGCTTATGCTCGTAACTTTCACAGTAAATGTCACAACAAAACACAAGTCAAGCGTTTCAGTTGCGATATATGTGGCAAGTCTTTCTCCTATAAGTATATCTTAGATAACCATATTGAAGCTCACAACAAATTCCAATCTTTTGCCTGCAATATTTGTGGCAAGTCACTCAAGTCTAAGGCATCTTTATACACTCACAAATATGTTCATAATGAAGGGCAAGCATTTCCTTGCTCCATCTGCAGCAAATCTTTTAAAACGAAGAATTGTCTTCTTGCACACACAAAGCGACATCAAAATCATCATACTGTCACATGCTCCATATGCGGTAGAAATTTTCCTGACAAGGGAGGACTTTCTAAGCACACAAAGACAGTTCATTCCCCACATAAATACTTTTCTTGCAAAATTTGTGGGAAAACAGGAACCAGGGGTGACAATATGAGAACACACGTCAAGAATCATCGAAATGAAGTTGGTCTTTTGGCCAAAGTTATGGATTTCATAGTATGTGTGGAAAAACCAAATCCTTCCATTCTTGGCGATCAGTCTTCTGATGCACTTACAAATGTAAATCAGGAGTGCAATCAAAATCCGCACAAGAAATTTGATGAGAATGTGCAAAAATCCTCAGTAAATAAAAATGGAACAAATTATTTTTTCTTCCAGCAAGACATTTGTGAGCAAGCTTTGCTTTCAGTTGAAACCCCATCAGATTCTACTCAACAAAAAGGTTCATGCTCAGCGATACCGGGGAATAGTAATCATATAAATGAAGTCTCCGATAGCAGAAAATATATTCCATTACAGCCTGTTCCATCAAGTCTGGATAAGAAAGGCTCCATTGTAAACAGTATTCCTTATCCTTACAATCAGCAAATCGAGATGAATAATTCCATTTCAACCCATCCCTCGGTTACCTCACCCAATCTCGTCTCATCCATTGTCCTTCAGTCACATCTTACCACTGCCTCTGTATCAAGCCAGTTTTTACCTGAATACGACTACTTCCGTTCCGTTGGAACTGTGATCCTGCCAGCGCCAAAAGGTGTTGAAACAGTTCAGGTGGTTAGTACAAATGAGGACTGGTTGATGCCATCCACTGCCCAGCCAGGTGCAAGCCTTGCCCATGGAAACTTGAATATGAAAGGGGGTGAGTATACCAAAATAGTTTTGAGACACCGGTGACCCATTTCAGTGTTTTGAAATTTGACAAGGGCTTAACAAAAAAGTATATCTAGTAGGCCTATGTCCCTAATTAGACAAAGAGTTGACTTGAGTGTGCAATCCATTACACTATCAATGCCTTTTAGAGGAAAGAAAAAGCCTAACAGTCGACCATATATATCAGATCTTTAAAATGTTTATATGTTATTGTAATCTGATTTGTATCATTGTAAAAATTATGCAGTATAGGTGTGAGGGTTCAAACTCTGTACACCTGAAGGTACTCTTCCCTCTGTGAAAAGATGTTTGTTTTGTCTTTTTTTTCAGCTGACCACCAAAAGTGAAGAGTCATATCAGAAGTTTGGCATTGGATATTTGAAAGGAACCTGTGTCTTTCTATTAATCACACCTATCTATAATGAATTGGGATTGAATTGACCTTCTGGAAAAGGTATAAAGAAGGAATGTTTGCAAGGAGTGTACTCTTATACATTTATAGAACAAAGTAAACAAATTGATCTTATGAAAATATGCATATCTGATACATGGGTATTTTCGCACGATCAACTAGTTATTTTTTCTATAACGTAAGTGAAAAATGGTCTGCCAAAAATTTGATCGTGAGTATATATATACATATAATATATATATACTATTTTTAACATTGCTTGTTGGTTGAAAGTCTAGGGTGGCGAAGTATTTTGTCTTAATTTTATGTAATGCAGGGCAAAAGTTTCTGAAATTATGATCCACTTTGTTTCAGATACCAAGAAATGCAATGGATTACAGATTGTGAAGGCTACAAAAGAAGACACCATTTCTGAATTGCACAAATTGCTTGAGAAGTAGATGTACTCGATACCTCAAAATGACCTGTGGAAAAATCTTATTTGATACAGAAACTTCACTTAAATTGAATTTTGGATGTTCAAATACTCCTTTTTAAACTGATGATGATAATGAACCTGTTGAAATGATGTTACCTTAAAGCTTTTATATACTTTCGCATCTATATACTATTGACAGCACAGTCAATTTTATAACTCTGAAAATGTGAGTAAAAAAGTAAATCCAAGAAAGCACATGCTGTGAATTTTTTAAGGCGTGTCCCAAAACCATGTACCCATTTCTTTTATAAAAAGAATTTGTTTGTTTCAGTATAGTACAGTAGTCTTGTTCAGATGTTGTGGTGTGAAAGAAAAATGCAAAATTCAATCTATTTTTTTTTTTTAAACTCGGTATAAACCTATTTGCCACTCCCCTGATCCTATGAAGGAAGGTGGGATCAAGAACCTAGTCCTATCGGAGACAGACAATAAATTTGGAGATCCTGTGCACATTAAAGAACACTTTGCAGTTTGAAATCGAGAAGAGTAGGCCGCAAGGCCGCTGTCCGGTCAAAATAAATTCCTACCACAAAAAAGTCACAGTGGGCTGATCACCTGCTTGGCCTAATATCTTGATCCAGAGAAAATCCACCCCATAGAGTGTGGCCTACACTGTTAATGGTAACAGGGAACTGGATAAGAATGAAAGAAAGCACGGGCTGTACACTGTAATGGTAACAAGGAACTGGATAAGAAAGAAGAAAGGAAGTGAAGTTATATCATGTTGTATGTATGTCTATATCTATTTGTATTTGTGTGTGTGTGTGCTTCAATGAATGTGCATCTGTACTTAAGTGTGACCTAGAATGAAAATGGATGAATGAGGCCTATGTTTGCAACATGTGTGTATGTATCTTGGGGGAATATACAGTAGACTTTAACATTTTCCATTTCCACCACTTGCGGGTCAAAAATACCCACCCGGTGTTCACATTTACTCACTGTCTTTGAATTTAAATGAATAGATATCCACATGAAACTCCACCTATGCTTCATCCATTCATTTTTCTACCTGTGTATTTTGTTGGTTTTTTTCATTATTTATCTATTTTATATGATTTTTTTGGTATCTTTATGAACTTCGTATTGCTTAGCCACTTGCGGGTCCTTTTTACCCACTGACCTGCTTAGAGGCCAAAAATGTAAAAGTGTATGGGTTTTTTTAGCTTTTTTTCATGCTTGAATATTAGGATATCAGTAAAAACTACATCTTGACATGGAAAGAACCCTATACCACTGGAACATCCGAATAATAGTTTAGGGGTCATGTGGGTCAAAAACACCCGCGAATGGTGAATAAGTGTTTGAAAATGAGAAGAGTAGGCCGCAAGGCAACTGTCTGGTCAAAATTGATTCCTACCTTAAAAAGGCAGTGGGCTGATCACCTGCTTGGCCTAATATCTTGATCCAGAGTAAATCCCCCTCCTAGAGCGGGCCCTTCACTGTAACTGGATAAGAAAGAGAAAGAAGTTCTTGATTTTGGTTATATTTTTTCTCTGCTGTAGGATTTTTCAATTTCCTCTTGTTCAACTTTTGATTTGTCCATTTACTACACTGTAGTTTGTCTGCTTTATCGGCTCGCAGTCTAAGCTAGCAGTCAGTAGCATCATAATTATTGTATATCCAAAATGGTGCTTGTCTCAAGTCTACTTCACTCATTTGGTAAAGCAGTGGAGGGCATTGGGTGCACTAGCATCACTGGTCTGATCGTGTGTGTGTTTCACTGCAGATTACACTGTGTGGCAAAAGTAGGCTATGTGTCGTGTTTCACTGCAGATTACATTGTGTGGCAAAAGTAGGCTGTGTCGTGTTTCACTGCAGATTACACTGTGTGGCAAAAGTAGGCTACCATTTTCTCTTAAGAAAAAAACAAAAATAAACGAACAGGCTTATTTTGAACTTGATATGGAGCTCAGAATGTATGGTGTGGGGAAGAAGTCGTGTACAATGGAACTCGGTTACGACGGGATCGATGGGGCCATAGCTCCCGTTATATGCGAGTCCTCGTTGTAAACGTACACCAAGTATATAGTGAAGTACAAGTTCACATATGCAATGTGACGTCACAAGACTACACACCTTTTTTTCCTCCCCACCAACTCCCACCCCTTCAATTTCGCACGCCCGTGACAGTCACGGCCAATGAGATAAGAATAAAAGTAAGTACGGTATGTCCTTAAGAGTAAGAGCCTTTAAGGCTCATAAGGCCGGAGCTTAACCCGGTTTCGGTAGCGTGAAGCGGACAGGTGACAATTTGGCACTTTCTGGATAGGACGTTGGTTTGAGAATGGGTACTACCCATTTCCACTGCTGGGCCGAGTGAGGCAAACGGAGTAAAGTTTCTTGCCCAAGGAAAAAAACGAAGTGCCTGAAGCCGGACTCGAACCCACGACCCTCGCCATGGATGGCCGTAGTCTAGACCACTCGACCACCTCACCTCTCATAAGGACATAGGCTCATCACATGCCAACCAAAGGGATTGCAACTATGTTATTGAGCTCCGTCTCGTGGACGTCCATATTCAAAGTCATGGAGTACCAAACCCTTATAAAATATAAATCAAATAGATATACCCCACTATCTTATTTTCTCATCTTTATCCTTACAGGATATAACTGTCACTTAAAAGTCCGTTGTCTAGACCACTCGGCCACCCCACTGAGATAAGTCAGTATTATAAATGTATATGATCAGGGTGCTATGCGTTGGCCATCCTCCGATCCTACACTGTGCAATCTGGTACGTTATACGTTTCCGTGGTTGTGCATGGAGGAATAAATCAATAAAAGTGCGGTATCTGAGACAAGTCAAGCTTATGGAAAGTCCCGTTGTAGCCGAGTTAGACGAAATGTGATCCCGTTGAGCGTTGTCAAGTACAGTGACGGGACAAGCGAGTCTTCGGCCGCCATTGTGCACACTTGGTAGTTTTGTAAATAAATATTGAAAACGTGTATTGTTATACTGAATTGTTCAAGGGTGCTTCTGGTTGGTAGGGCACTATTTCTTGTTCTTTCAAAAAATACCATTTCCACCTGTTCGTTGTCTCAATCAGACTAAATGGTACTCACACATCTATCTGTCCACCCATGCAGGCATAATGCAATATACCTAGTATAGAAAAGAAGACGGAGGTGGATATGCCGTGTCTTCAGAATGAAGAGAACAAGACACACAGTCATGGTTTTGACATGGGTACCCCAAGGCAAAAGAAAGAGATGGAGACCTATGGGAACATTGAGAATGAAAAGGACAGTTGAAGAGAAAAGAGTCCGCAACGTCATGGAATGAACTAAAAAAGAATGGCCCAAGACAGCGTTAAATGGAGACGATTTTTTGTTTACGCCTTTTGCTCCTCCAAGGAGCCATGAGATGATGGATGGATGGACGGTCAATGACCTTTGTCAAGTCGAACGGTTGTGTTGAGCTCTGAACGTGTTGAAATTTTTCCACTCTCCCAACGACATCAACCAATGCCCTCTGTATTATAGAAGGGCAGGCAGTTGACCCCTCCCCCTGTGGGGACCCGGGGCGGTAAAATAAATCGGTCCTCTGTTCATCAACAGGGGGTGACCCCCCCCCCCCCCCCAATAGTGGTTGCCGCCCATGGACTACGTCATTCCTAGTGGTCCATGATCTCGCTCTTTCTCTCTTTCCTTTTTCTACCCCACAGGGGTCTGGGGTTTATAAATAGCCCCTCCACCAACGGAAGGGGGTGGGGGGGGGGGGTGCAGCTCCACCAGTGTTGGTTGCCACCCATGGACTGCGGGTCTTTCCTAGTGGTATATGGGTGGGATCTAGTTACCATTGATCTGTTTGGAGCCGTATGGTGGGCGCTGAAATGACCTACCTGTGTCGATAGAGCCCTAAAACAGCAAAAAAAACATCTCATTAAAAAAAACAACCATTACTACTACCACTACCAACACAATCATTGACACTATTATCACTACCAGTACAGCCACTACCATGTCTACTACCTCCCCCACTATCACCAACATGACCACAATCATCACCACTACCAACACAATCATCACCACCACCACAATTGCACATTTCTTGGCGTCAATTAGTTCTTCATAGAGACAACTACTATCGCCCTACAAAATACCACCATCACCACCCCTCCCTCGTTTATTACCTCTACCACGACTACCAACATCACCATATTGACACCACCATCCATACCATTCACACATTTCTTCTCATCAAATAAGTCCTCGTACGTATAGACCACCACCATCACCACCCCTCCCTCGTTTATTACTTCTACCACGACTACCACCATCACCATATTGACACCACCAACCATACCATTCACACATTTCTTCTTGTCAAATAAGTCCTCGTATAGACCACTACCATCACCACCACCACAATCACCACAACTACCACCATCACGATCTCACACATCTCCTCTTCTCACTCGTCAAGTATGTCTTCATAAAGAAATCGCCTCCAATTATCGTCTCCGAACACCCCACACGAGCCCCGTCAATAATACACAGCGATGAATGAGAGAGAGATGGAGATCGATAATGATCAAACCACAAAATAATCTGACTGTTTCATTAACTGTTTCATCAAACACCACATTGAACAAGTGCCGCAATAGACAAAGTAGTTTCTCCCATAGGATCCCAATCTACGCCGTTCAGTTAGAACATATAGGCAATCTTTCACAATCCAGCGCCATCAACGCCGTTCAGTTAGACATATAGGCAATATTTCACAATCTAGCGCCATCTACGCCGTTCAGTTAGAACATATAGGCAATCTTTCACAATCCAGCGCCAAACCCAAGGAACCAATCAATTGTTCGCTCAAAGAAAGAGAACAACAACAAAACAACGAATTTGATTAATAATAATAAGATAATAAGATAAGATAATAAGATAATAAGATAAGATAAGATAATACTTTATTGTCCAAAAATGGCATATTGGTATGGTGAAGCTTAACAACTAACATACACACTTTAATACTCCAGGCATTCCGAATACCTATTGACAAAACAACAAAAATAGAGATTAATGAAATGATAGGCATGGCAATACGTATGATAATGAAGTGGACAC
>JARBEQ010248711.1:0-10690 GCA_030265355.1 Tritonia tetraquetra | reverse complement strand
CCCCCCCCATTCATGAAGAAGACGAACTTGGGTATAAGCCCGAGAATCGGTAGTCTCAGTACTAACTTTTTAGATGGGAATTCATGGGAAAGTCTAACTTAATACCCGCAACATTCTGGGTATAAGGTTGACTTTCGAGCGTAAACAATGAAAGCACCACGACATTGATCCAATGGTTTTAAATAAAGAAACATGAAAATAACAAATGTATTCTATGAAAACGAGCTAGAACAAAGATTAGCAACATTGATATTTTGAATGTTAAATTTTGATAAGGTTTTAGTGGATAATTCAGTAGAAATATTTTCGAATCGAGTGATGAAGCTTTGATGATTTGAGAGCGAAGTGTTTCCGTACAGAAAAAAAAGGATCAAGAAGAGAGGGAAATAACATGAATGTGCATGCGTATTCGAATTATTACCAGACTAACTAATTCGGGTGTAAATTCAGCTCATGAATACCCATTTATCTTTTCTGACTAGCCAGTCCCGGCTTTGGTGTTAATACAGGCATAAGTTAAGCTTGACTACAACATCTGCTGGAATTAACTTTAGACAACCGTCGAACACATGTGCCATGGATTTAGTCAAATTGAGTTTTGTTATAACATTGCTAAATACCACATTGTTATTCTAATGCAAACAACATACTTTCAAATATGTGGCCTTATACAAATAGAAGCGGCTTTAAACAATTAAAGTACCTATAGCTATCTTAGAACAGCCTACTCCCTCCCATACCCCACCCCACCCAAAAACAAAAAAACCAGCGGGAAATAATTTGATGAACTGACAGATTAGGAGGTTGGTTGCCTTCATTTGAATCATTTATTTCTATCTTTTAGAGAAATCAAAAACATATGAATATACGAGAGAGAGAGAGAGAGAGAGAGAGAGAGAGAGAGAGAGAGAGAGAGAGAGAGACTTATGAATTACCATAATGTTTTGAATATATCAATTTCAAATCAAACATTGTGTATAAATAGAATAATCATCATGTTAATATCTTAATAATAAAAACATGATTTAAGTTACAAAAGAAAAAAACAGTATATAAGTGGTTTTATCAGCAAAGAAAGATGACATTATTTTTCTATGATTATATACTACTAAAATTAATGAGTGAATTGGCTGATTTTTTACAAAAAACGACCCCCTGAGACCTCTAACAACCTCTAGAGTTATGCTCTATGTCACAATTGACCGAAAGACGTAGATTCTTTACTGTCAGCTTATCATTTGAAAGTTTTCCGCTTTCTCGTGATACTCGGACAGACATTCACATCTTCTTTTATATATATATAGATGATTTACTCAATGAAGACTGTCAGCCATGTTTTCCTCCTTCCCTAGATGATAACGAGAATTTAAAAACCAGAAATGCTGAGCACCATCAATAAGGAAAAAAAATAGGATACAAGGGTCACCTAAGAAGACATCACACTCTCCAAAAGAACATCCTGGAAGGAATATTGATGGAAAAATAGGAAGAGGTTGAAGAAGAACACACGCCGGGAAATCTTTGGATCAAATAATTTCAGACAAGCAGGTGATCAGCCCACTGCATCTGTAACTCTTTAATGACACCATTAGCAATACACTGAGCAGTATTAATCAAAGGCAGGCCAATAAACAATTCACTGTAGCCCTTGTGGGTACCCACTCTGCTATTAATAACAAGGAGGTTTTTCAACTCTGGGCATTGGATGGAGAACCATGGTATCCAACCTCTGTGAAGAGAAGGAACCCCATGATGATGATGTAACTATCACAATGTAAGGCAAAAAATAACTTTATATTATATTATACTGTAACCTTACACCGAAAGGTACTAGAGGTTATCGATAAAGAAAGAAAGATATTATACTGTCTTCATATACAGGAATATAAGTTGATTTTCTACAACAAAGTACACAATCAGATTTATCATCATCTAAAATAAAAAGAATTACATTCATATAATATGCATATCGTCAGTTTCCGACTCTACCCATGTAAGCACCAAAAATAGATCCGTACCATTTTTTGCAACAAAATATAGTGCATGCTATTTTGATTTCTATAGAAAGCAGTTTTGACAATGTAGGTAAGATAAAAGGCACATGCGCATTTATCATTGTCAAGATGTTAGAAAGGATTGTCGGGTCAATTGCCCACAGGGCAGCATGCACGAAACAGATCCCACTGGCACTTAGAAGCAGTGCATGCATAATTGAAGACTGTCCTAATCGTGTATATGCCAACAAAATATCCTCACGATGATCATGAAAGTGCATTAATTGCTTTATTGCAATTCAAATACATTTTCTAATTATGCAATGCTATCATATCAAGTAAAACCAAAAGTACATTCAACTTTCAAACATTTCTGACACGTTATAAACACAGTATGTTGTTTTCCTCACTTCCTCGAAAATTGACCTCTGCACACTTACATGGTTACAGTCAGACACCAGTGATATGATCGTCAAACTAACCCTACCTATACAAGTTGGCAGTGTAGACCAATTGCCATTAGCCTGGCATACCACTGTGTCACTTCCTGCTATATCAAAGCCATTGGCACATACATATTCCACTGTGCCTTCATAAGTCACGTTGCCACCATGTCCTTGCACAAAACCATTTGTTATTTGAGGTGGTATGCCACAGTACACAACTGAGGGAATAAAAAGGATCAGTAGATTACTTGATCTAGATGTCTTTACATAACAATGTTGAACACAACATATGTATTAAATAATAATAATAATAATAATAATAATAATAATAATAATAATAATAATAATACATCACATAGTTCACAGATGATACATTACAGTACATAATCATAACTGTCAATATAACAAAATTATGATAAGAATCAAGAAACAACATGTCCCCCCTCATGCATACACCACCATTAATGGTCACCACAGTGCAGGGCCCCTGAGCTAGCACAAAGTATCTTGCTCATAGAAGCGGCAAAAAATAACACAGCAGGTAGGATTCAAACCCAGGTCTATCAGATTACAGTGCGCAACACAACGAGAGTGGCACAATTGTTGTGATTATCCAAAGTGGTAATTTAATCAGTGACTTTTATATAAAATTAATCAATTATGTTTCTTGGGAAAAGTTGTGATTAGCTGATAAAGCAGAGTAGACAGTATAAACAATGTTTTTATCTTTATAAAGAAATCATTTCTTTCTTTTTATATCACTTCCTGGGTTACCCTTTGGTGCCAGGATTAGAAATAATTTCTTATGAGGTGATAATCATGTTTTTAAAAATGTAATTCAAAATTGAAAGTAAAACAACACTTGAAAATTGCAAATATGATGGTAAAACATAATAGTTCTTAACTCTTGCTGGATGTATCGCCACTATATGGGCAATGTGGGCGCATCTCATCTCATAACTTTTATCTTCATTTTCTTCATTTCCTCTTCTTCTTTACTTTTTAAATTACTTTCCAGGTGTTTTCCAGTTGATACTGAACAATTTGATGTATATTATGTCTATCTAGCTTTGCTGTTATTTTTGTTATAACACTTTTAGTATTCCCATGTTAAATCGGTTTGAAAATTTCTTACGTCTAAATGCAGAAACTATCTATGTCTGGAAAGAGTTAATGATAATTTCAACAGAATAAAGTTGATTAAATGCTCAGTATGCAAAGGGAAAATTTCACTATCATTTATGTATTCTATCATTATCTATTTCAAAGATCATTTTACACTGTTACCATATCATCTTATATCTTATCCAGCAGGAATATGATGGTGAGAAAAGAAAATACCAATAACATACTCTGACATTTTTCATCTTTTTATTTTTTAAACTGCACTTAGTTGTTTGAGGGATGAGGCTTTTTCGAACCCTATACTTTCTTTACTGATAGGACGTAATAATCGCCAACACAATCCCTTACATGGCAAGATTTTGGTTTTTTGAAAAGAAGGCGATATAACTCTATAACTAACAGGCTCGTCCTTAGGACAAAGGGCATGGGGTAAGGCCTCCCCTGGGATCCTATGGAGAGGACCAGGTTAGAAATATAGTTCTAACATTAACACACATTTTGAATGGCGTTGTTTTTCCAAAATAAGCGATGATGGAATCAAATAGTAAATGCATGTTTAAATATATCCCTTAACGCCTACTAACAAACCTTTGTTATTGTTAAGGTTATAGTCTCAATATTACTAAAACATGACTAAACACACTCTAAATACTGAAGTTTTAATTGCTACTAAAAGGAAAAACTAATCAGGCAGTTGGGTATGAGGCCCGGGACAAAAAAAAAAAAAAATGCTCAGTATGCAAAGGGAAAATTTCACTATCATTTATGTATTCTATCATTATCTATTTCAAAGATCATTTTACACTGTTACCATATCATCTTATATCTTATCCAGCAGGAATATGATGGTGAGAAACGAAAATACCAATGACATACTCTGACAGGAAGGAAATCTAGTGTAGCAGGGTCTTCCATACATCCATTTTCCAGATGGAGAGCATGTGACCACCATATCCTGATGGTATTCCTCTTGTTGAAAAGAGTAGCCTTCATCACAGGAGATTCTCACAAAATACTTGTCCATCGTTATGTTCTCTGGCTCCGTCTTGGACAAATAACTTTCATCAGGAAATGGTGCACACACTACAAGAAAGAGTTGTAGACTCTTATAATGTTATCTATTTGTTATCTATTTTGATTCTATAACAACTGCAACGTGTAAACATTTTGTTTGCAGTTCAAGAAACTTAGATAACCCATAATCATAGCAGTTCTGTTTAAATAAGAAACAAAAACAAATCATGGATTATCTTATCTGTACAGCTCACACTGTATACACAGCATAAAGTTAAGGAAACAGGAGTGTAATTGCTTTCCGGGGTTAACAGTAAAGCGCATAGAGCATGATTGCCTTCTCTGCCAAAATCTGCCCAGTTTTCTTTTAGCTGAGGGGTTTACCACCAAGGCAACAGTAAATATTGATAAGGCCAAAACTTGGACAACACCTAAAAATGTGGCACTCCTTGTGCCATTCAAGGTTAGGGGCACAGTGGGCTGATCACCTGCTTGCCTTATCTACCCAGAGTTCTTCCAGCTCTGTGTTCAGTAATGCTCCTTGGGGGTATACTGTGGTTTGGAGCATGATGAACTCAATGGATATGTGCTATATAAATGCTATGCTTATTTATTTTATCATTATGCTTATTTATTTTATCATTATGCCACAAACAAAATTAAACATGAAGACTGAATGTTAAAAAATCCAGACTTGAAATGTACTCAAGGTAGATGAGTGAGCTGAAGAATTTCTCAATATTCAATATTCTTTTAGAAATCATTAAAGAGAGTTTTAAAAAGCAATCAAAATAGATAATGCTCTTTTTAGACTTACATGAAGTAATGGATAATTTGATTACATCTTCCTGTTGAGAATCCCGGTGAGTAACGTATTTGATAGCCATAGATTTGCCAGTAGTATATCCTAGGAGTGTGGGAGTATCTATTTCGGTTGTAAGATTTCCAGTGAACATGAGAGTATCCTGAGTAGCGTCAGGGCCATTATAAATCTGAAAATCAAAATATTCACTGTAGTATTCAGTCATTTCCTGTTTGATCTACCATGTGTATACCTGGAATATTTCCAAACATCTGGATGATAGTACCTACACCACCATACAAAGCTGAACGTATCACTTTATTCTATCTCAACTTTTGCTGGTTTTAAGAAAAGAACATTCAGAGTATCAATCAGTCTTTTCCCAATATAGTTGTTATAATGTTGTCATGACTCTTGAATGAGTGCATACATTTTGAAGTCCTTAATTGATCGGATAGATTGAAAACTGTTCTTTCTCATGGGATATTCATTTCCTTTTCAGCTAAAATTGGAGATGGAACGAAGCAGTACTGGGTTGAAATTAATTTCAACTGGACAGCAGCCTTTGGCCTACTCTTCTCGATTTTCAGCTGCTAAGGGTTCTTTAACGTGTACAACTTGCACACAGGATCTCCGAATTTATCGTCTTTCTCCGATAGGACTAGGTTCTTGATCCCACCTATCTTCAGAGAATCAGAGGAGTGGCAAATAGGTTTATAGATAAACAACTTTTCACTTCAAAGGCCAGAACCATACCTCTGAGCCACTGGGACCCCCTGTTTTCATCATTATTTACAGTCTCCATTCCATAACACCATGTCTAATTCTACAGATGATCAAATCAAAACAGTCCAGAATGAAGTTGTTTAATGTCCCTCGTCTCATGTCTGTCAGCTAATGTCAACTATGTTACATCGCTTCAGAGGCAAGTACCTCTGCGCCACTGGGACCCTGACTGTTGTATTCATCATTATTAACAGAGCTTTTGAGCAAGTAACATGTCTCTTGTTTCTATCTCAATGTACCTTTTGTTGTATTTGGTCATTATCAAAGCTTGCTTTGAGGTGGTGTGTAAAATTATAAAATCGTGCAGTCCATGATATAAGTACTCAATGTTTACATTAGTTCATACAAACCTTCATGTAGCTTTCTGTATTGTCATGGAAGTCTATGACATGTGCCACGGCTTTGAATTTCAAGTCACCAGGGTTGATTAAATTCCAAGTACACATGTTATCCTTTGGCATGTCTACGACTGATATCTTAGCAAACATTACTGACAGATCAATGTTGCATCCTGAAACAAAACAACTCTGTTTTAATTCATTGAAGTTGTGTCATACAAATGCGCCCAACAGGATGCTATGTGTACATCATTTATAATAATAATAATAAATATCATCATCAATAACAATAATAATAACAATAATATTAATATTGATAATAATTATAAATTCAATTCAATTCAATTCAAATTCATTTATTTACATAATATACATCATATATGATATATATATATATATATATATATATATATATATATATATATATATACACAAAATGGATACACAAAAAGTAGTGATACCACTTATTTCCATGGTGTTCGGCTCTAAAAACTTTACATAAATATGATAATATCTAAAACGTGCGACATTTACATCTCAACCATATATATATAAATGTAAATATCCTCATCTTAAAATTTCAGTAAAAAACAAGCAAACTAATAATAATAATAAATAATAATAAATAATAATAATGGATAATAATATTAAATACTACTACTAATAAATAATAATAATAAATACTACTAATAAATAATAATATGGATAAAAATTATAAATACTACTAATAATATATAATAATAATAAATACTACTAATAATATATAATAATAATAAATACTACTAATAATATATAACAATAATAAATACTACTACTAATAAATAATAATGGACAATAATAATAAATACTAATAATGGATAATAATAATAAATAATAATAATAGATAATAGTAAATAATAATGTGAAGAAGAATAAATAATAACAATAAGGACAAATAAAAAGAAGAAGAAGAAGAAGAAGAAGAAGAAGAAGAAGAAGAAGAAGAAGAAGAAGAAGAAGAAGAAGAAGAAGAAGAAATAATAATAAAATAATAATAATAATAAAAAATAGAATAATAATAATAATTCATTATTGTCCACAAGGGCAATTTTTCATTTGAATACATGGAATTATAACACGACATGCACATTCTTTCTGACCTACTTTTTTCATCATAATTTCAACATGACTTTTATAAGTGAAACGATTGTCAATAACGACCCCAAGATACTTAAAATCATTTACAATTTCTACTTCTTCATTTTTGATGACGATCTTGCAACATACTACTTTGCTATTACTGGGGTTTTTTGTTTTTGTTTGATCAAGACCCATTAATACCACAGAGCAGTGTTGGGGCCAGCCATATGTTCAGCCATGAAAGGCACACAAGAAACCTGTCATAAATGAAGACATCCTGACCACAACTGAACACAGCGGGAAATCTCTTTGCATCAGAGAGTTTCAGACAAGCAGATGATCAGCCCACTGTGTCCACAACTCTTTACTGGCACTGATTAGTATTAATCAAAGACGGGCCGATAAACAAATTACTGTAGTCTTGTTATTACTGGATAAAAAATGCCCTTTTGTTTTTGAAACTATTCAGCTGGAGCATGACATCTTCACACATATTGAGCTTAGAAACTTTGCTGTGAGCTTAGAAACTTTGCTGTGAGCTTAGAAACTGTGAGCTTAGAAACTTTGCTATGAGCTTAGAAACTTTGCTATGTAAAATAGTCACACTAATAAGTCAAACTTGAGGAAATAAACCTCTGAATAGATAACAGTAAATAATTTATGAAAGTGTTCGGTGGCTAAGCTATATACAATATTTCAATTCTATTACTTGAGGCCTTATATTAATTGCAATGAATGAGTGTTATTTTGCTCCTACTAGTTACTAAAAATGTTTACATGTAAAGAAATGTACTAAATGTATGTATATTGTACACTTAAGCCATGGGTTTAATTTCATTGCTTTCTATGGTCAATTCATAATGTATAAACAGAAACCAAATTTAAACATTTTAAAAGCAGTGAGCAAGAAATATATTCAAGGACATCACATTTAATTAACAAAACTACCACTTGGTAAATACCTTTTTTGAATCTTGCCATGATCCTGCTGTTTTTCATTTTTTCAGTTTTAACAACAAGACGTAATTCATTGTCTTTGGAAATGATCACAAATCTATCTTCATCCTCTATGTCCATTTCTGTTCCTATGTCACTAACCACAATAAGATCCCTCTCAACTTTAGACATCACCTGATAATGATATTAAGGAGTAATGGAGCCAAAGATTGTCAATAATAAGATAAACAACAGGCAGTTTTACTGAGGTCAGCAGGAGAATGATGTCCCTTTGTTGACTTTTGTTTGATCAAAAATAATTTGCTCTTAACTTCTATCGAAATGGCAAATACCGAAACTGTCATGATTAAAAGTGAAGCACCTGTGAGTGAATAAAACCCTGAGTCAATCTAAGGGAAAGAACTCTTAAATTGTTCTTGCTCATTATATAGTGAAAAACGCTCAGTTGTTTATCTAATGTATTTATCATCTTTGATGGAGCCCTTTCACGCCCAGCACTGTTGCACTTTCGCTGTCCAATTCCCATTTACCATTACAGTGTAGGGCCAGCCCTATGAGGCTGGATTTCTGTGGATCAAGATATTAAGCCAAGCAGGTGATCAACCAACTGTGACCTTTGTGGTTGGAATTAATTTTGCCCAGACAGCAGCCTTGCGGCCTACTCTTATTGATTTTTAACTGCTAAGGGTTCTTTAATGTGCGCAACATGCACACGGGACCGCCGAGTTTATCGTCTGTCTCCGATAGCACTAGGTTCTTTGATCCCACCTACCTCAATAGGATCAGGGGAGTGGCATATAGGTTTTCACTGAGTTTCAAGAAGAAAAATACCCGCCAGTGTCGCTGCTGGGAATCAAACCAAGTACCTTTTGCTTCAGAGGGAGAACCGTACCTCTGTGCTACTGGGACCCCGCTGCCTTTTTCTTGGTGTGAAAATGGATGTGAAAGGTGGTTGCAAGTTGATTGTGAACACATTCAATAAATGTGGACACATAAAGGCTTCATGACTATAAATGGTAATAACTTTTAATTATTTTCACGAGATAACGTTTTCATCACAAAATCATGCACCAAAATGTACCAGCCACCCATGGTAGTGGGAGGAGCGCATTCTGATTTAGATATTTCTGTGCAATTTTTGGGGGGACACAGCATGGGTTGGCTCCAATACTTGAGACAAGACTAGAAACAAAGTTTGTCCTTCGCAGCCTTGAGGTTCATGGTTTATATAACACGAAACAGACAAGAGGCAATTTGTCACTTTCTGAATAGAATGCTGATCTCAAACGCAGAACACTTTCCTAATTCTCATATGACAATTAATATACCTATTGTAATTTCTACACCTGGGATGAGGGAGGCAATGGAGTTAAAAGTTTTGCTCAAACAAAAAATTAAGTGCAGGAAGCGGGACTCGAACACAAAACCTTTGTCATGGAAGTCTTTATATGCACATGCCTTCACACATGTCTTCACGCACGCCTGTTTTCAATTTTGGTCACACATGATTTCACACACACCTCTTTACACAAACATGTCTTCATATGCACATGCCTTCACACATGTCTTCAAACACACGTCTTCACACATGTCTTCACACACACATGTCTTCACACATGCCTTCCACACACATGTCTTCACACATGCCTTCCACACACATGTCTTCACACATGCCTTCACACACATATGTCTTCACACATGCCTTCACACACACATGTCTTCACACATGTCTTCACACATGCCTTCACACACTCACATGTCTTCACACATGCCTTCACACACACACATGTCTTCACACATGCCTTCACAAGCACATGTCTTCACACATGCCTTCACACACACATGTCTTCACACACATATGCCTTCACACATGCCTTCACACACACATGTCTTCACACATGCCTTCACACATGCCTTCACACATGTCTTCACACACACATGTCTTCAGACATGCCTTCACACATGCCTTCACACACACATCTCTTTACACAAACATGTCTTCATATGCACATGCCTTCACACATGTCTTCAAACACACATGTCTTCACACATGTCTTCACACACACATGTCTTCACACATGCCTTCACACACACATGTCTTCACACATG
>JARBEQ010248689.1:0-11332 GCA_030265355.1 Tritonia tetraquetra | reverse complement strand
ACTACCATTGCTTCTACTTCTGCTGCTACTACTACTCCTCCTCCTCTTACTACTACTACTACAGCTACTGCTGCTGCCACTGCCATTATTACTACTGTTAGTTCATTACTACTACCACCACCACTACTACAACTACAAATACTGTTGCTGCTGCTACTTCTACTACAGCTACTATCATCGTCATCACTACTACATCATGACCACCACCACTACTAATGCTGCTGCTACTATCACTGCCATTACTTCTACTTTTGCTGCTGCTGCTACTACTACTATTACTACTACTACTGCTGCTGCTAGAGAGAGATAGGGATGGAGTTGGTTAAAAAATCGAAAGGTGTCAAAATTATCCTCGCCATCATTGATCAGTGAAGCTTGTGGCATCATATTGCTTTTAATTAATAACTCATTCTGGCTATCAATGGGAAGTGCAGACTTCCCCTTTATTTTGACATATAGAAAGTACAAATCTGTTTAGAACTTGATGAGAAAATATTCAATTGAAAACTTTTTCGATGCAACAAAGGTCAAAGTTGACATCGCTCAAGTACTTTCTATATATACCGATAGAATGCCACATTATTTGCCTTTCTAATATCGAAAAGTCAGCCACATTTGACCGTCCTTTGATAAAAACACCTGATGCAATAGCATCTAATCTGAAGTAGCCCAGCCCATCATTTTAGTCTGTCCACACTAGCTTCTCCGCGAGCCGACCCCGTCTGTTGGGAGTCCGCGATAATGTGGGTCGTTTTCAATACGGTGCTCACTTCTTTGTCTGTGGCTTTGTTTCATTGTTCAACCAATAAGATAAACCCTTTTCATATCATTATCATGTTTGTGACATAAGCCACGTCCCCAATGAGTCAATGCATAAAGAAGCATGGTCATGCTGTTGGTGAACCTGTCTATCTTATGATTGACATAAATTTGTGTACTCCCAGGACCTGCCATGTGTTTAGAAGTACACAGAATCATAGAATGTTTTCACGACAAAGTGTCACATCTGTTTGGGTGTCTGTTCCTGACAAAGCCATTGAAGAGGGAAATCGAAATGGTCAGAAGGAATGTGACACTGGGGGTGTGTTACAGCTAACATCGTAGTTGTAGTGTCATCATGTGGCAATGGCGTGGTCTTTGTCTTGATTGTTTGGTTGAGATACTGATAGTTGCTGTGACCCCCCACCCGTGAGCCATTCTGAGTAGTTTATGTAAACTGACCTGGTATCAGTAGTTGTACGGAGGGAATGAATTCAGTCCGTTAGCATGTTAGCAACAATGACACAGATTTCGTTATCAACCAGTCTAACTTTTTTGTTGTTGTTGAACTTGAAACAATAACAACATAATAATAATAATAATATAGATATTTCATTTTTATAGTATTTTGGCTGGTTTTATGATGAGTAGGTAGGCATATTTACGGGAACCGTCAGAAGACGGTTAAAGCTCCATGGTCAGTGGTTAAAGAAGTAAGAATGTTTCATTTAATTATTACGCTTGGGATGGATGACATGAGTAAAGGTATCATTCATCTCTACCCTGTCTGTTCAAGAATCAGATTATTTTGACCACCTTTCCTTTTATGAGACCAAGGATGTCATGGAGTTCTCTAGTCCTAACTCTCAAATTCCGAAAATAATGCATTTTTGACATTTGACATTGTTTGATAAGATTTATACAATAATGGTCCCTTAGTTGTTGACTTTTGTTGCATCAAGGATTCTTTCTTTCTTATCCAGTTCCCGTGTAGGGCCAGCACTATGAGCTGGATTTCTGTGGATCAAGATATTTAGTCAAGCAGGTGATCAACCCACTGTGACCATTGTGTTAGGAATTCATTTTGCTCGGACAACGGCCTTGCAGCCTACTCTTATCGATTTTCCACTGCCAAGGGTTCTTTAACTTTAATGTGCACATGGTCCATCAAGGATGTTATTTCCAAACATTTCCTGAATGATGCTTGAAAGTGAAGAACTTGGATTTATCACATTTTCTGGCCACTTATTCCCTCCTGGGTTTTATATATAGATTGACAGGTATTTGAATCTTGAAAATATGCTTGAGTTTAATTTTCGTACCTGGTAAAACGTCGTCAAGTAGCATAACAGCTACTACTACTATTACGACTACTACTACTGCTAGTACTACTACTACTTTCTAGTACTACTATTACTGCTGCTGCTACTACTTACTTATTTGATCTGTGAGTTCAGTTATAGTTAGTATTCTTACGTCTTTCTCATTTATCACCTAGTAATTAATTATGATACAACACTTACTAAGGTGGAAATGGGTATATTTTGGTGATAACCTCTGGGATGTCGTGTGGCTTTGCTTCATTCTTTAAGTGAGGTTGTTGGATTTTTTCCGGAAAAGTTGGCAGCTATTTCATAATAAACATCAGATTGACAGTTTTGGCTTTTTGTAACCAAAACTAAGAAACAAAACTTGAATTCTTGGTCATGCGCGTAATAAGTCTTTAGAGAAGTAATTAATTTGGCGGTTCATTAGTAGAAATGTATAGACTAGGCTTCCATGGTGTTGACACACACAATTCATTACTCCTTAATCATCCCTTCCCTTCTTTTTTGTGTCTAGCTGTTCTCAGCCCTGTTAAGGCCCTCCTACCAGGCCTTCCAACAATGTCTGGCTACATCTCACTTGACCTGTCCAGCATGGGTAACCCTATCAGTAGTATAGTATATTGCGGAAGGAAATTTTACAAATGAAGGAGATTCATATCATGTCAGCCGTGTTAACTATTATATTTTTTTTTTCAGATGACAATCAATTTAATACGGTTGTACATGTGTAACTCATTGAATTTCCTTATGGTTTCCTTTGTCGCTGATGGAATTCCTTTTTCTTATTTTAGTTTCAGCCTTTGGTCATGCCCCAACCACCTCCTCAAGACCAGGTACAGGAAAACAGTAATATCAGCAGTGGGGGCTCCATTGAAAGGGAAGATGGAGAGGTAGTACTTCTTTTCTTAAAGTGTATCTAATTCTGATAAATTTCATGTCGAGGTTGACAATATTTTGAAGCCCTTTTATTTTTAAAAATTTACCTTTGTTTGTTTGATTAAGCCCCATTAACACCGCAGTGTTGGGACCAGCTCCATGTTTTGGCGCCAATGGTGCCCAACCGCCACATGTGGCAAAACATAGAGCTGGGGAGAAGCTATGGATCCAAGGATTTCAGACAAGCTGGTGATCATCCCACTGTGCCTTTCTTCCTTTATTGGTGCCATGAGCAATACACTGAACAGTATTAATCATAAGATAGGGCTAATAAACAAATTACTGTTGCCCTTGTTCTCCCAGTAGTGACCCACCTTGTTGTGACGGAGAGGCGTGGGTGGTTAAATGATTTTGAGGGCTATACCAAACAGGTACTGGGAAGGCCTCAAATGAAGATCCAGACTAAGAGGTCACAGGGCTTTGCAAGGGGCCCTGAGGTGGCAGCCCCACCACTTATCTAGGGTACAGTGGGGTAATCTTCTACTTGCCCGAATCAAATTGATTCAAAGTAATAAGCATGTGCCCAACTCAAGGATTGATTACACAGTGACGACTCATGCATGGAAAAGGACTGAATATTGGAACATGGAATACAAAATCTATCAATGGTAAAGAAATAGAGTGAGTGAACGAAGTAAAAAAATATATGATTGATATTTTAGGAATAACAGAAACTAGAAAGAAAGGCCAGGGAATTTAGAATCTAGGTAGCCATATATACCCATCTATTCTGGTGTCAATACTAATGAGGGACACATAGAGACTAATATTGAATTTGAATGAAAAAACATCAAATTGATTGTAGGATATGGTCCAAACGAAGACGAAGATGTTATTATCCACTTTCATTCTTACGCTATCGTGTCTCGAAAACAGGTGATTTCTAGACCGCATTTCTCAACGGTAACAAAATGCCCAGCGGGCGTAACAGAGAGAAAGTCACTGGGTGTCACCTTTGCAATTTTCACCACTGTGCCCCGAACCTTGAATGGCACAATGAGCATTAGGTGTTGCCCAACTTTTGGCCATAAGAATATTTACTGTTGCCTCAGCTATAAGAAAACAGCAGATTTTGCCACATAAGGCGATAGCTATAAATACCAAGGAGTAATGATCAAATCAAATAGTATACATAGCCAACTTGTAAACTCTTTTTTATCGGTCACATTAATCCAATTCACTGCTTCAAATGTTTTGCCACGTTCCATGGGTAACTGTGTATATTATGCTAAAAGATGATTGGGAAATACAGGTTTGGGATAAATTAACTGTCTTCTCTTGTACATTTTCAGCATGGTCTTATGCCAACACCAGAGAAAGCCAAATCCTCCATGGACAGGAAAAGAAAGAGAAAAACAGACAATCCCATCGGTGAGAAGGGTCGGTCTTCAATTTCATTATTTATCTTATTTCCTGTCTAGCTGCAATAGAATTGGTTCTCTTGTTGTTATCTGTAAAGGCTACAAGAGAAAAATGTTTTAAAAAAGATAATTGATTTACAATGTTCCACGTTTCTTCAATTTATAAATGCTTCTAGCATCATTGTTCATTCGAGACTGATACATTTTTAAAGGCTTGTCCATAGAGAGTCATTTAAAACCTTCTTGAGACTGATCTTTAAACCAGAGTTCCTGTCATTGTTAAAACAATATTTAAACATGACAACTAATGACTTTGAAATGTTTGGTGAATCAGATAATGCTTCATACTGTCTTACCACATGCAACATTTCAGTGCTAATGTGTTAATCATTGGAAATAATGTAATGCCGAACCTACCATCATTATCAAAGGCAATTTTCCTTTTTTATTCATAAGTGGTTTCCCATTTTAGTACTGAAAGATTGTTTTGTGGCAGCTCTTGATTGAATATGACAGTTTTATGTTATCATTATTAATAACAGATTTGTATAATCTTTTACCCACAGCTCCTAAACGGACAGAAGCAAATGGCAAGAAAATTAATGATTATTTCAAGGTAAGATGATGTTGAAAGTCATGTGTTAAATTTGTATTGAACTTGCAGAACTTTTGTGAATTTTTTAAAACCATGTAATATTATAATAGTTATTGTTATTATTATTGATATTATGATATTGTTATTAGTATAAGGGTTTTTAAAAATTAGAAATTTTATACTTTTGAATACTAGATGAGATCCCACAATTTTGTGGACAACATTGTATAGAATTACAGATAAAAAATCTTTATCCATGAGTTTGATTGTTGCTGTTCCTGCCATGGTAGAGAGGGTTTGTGTTCATATGTAGACAAATTATAGCCGACACATTGGCTGCCATTTTTGTTGATGTGGGGAGTGTGCAAAAATGGAAAGTGTTTTGATTTCATCATTGAAATGATGGTATGGTCAATGTTCTAAGTTTTGCGCTCTTTTCAACATATAAAGGTCATATTAAAGGTGGGTTCAAAGGAACTTCAGTAGATTCCATGCAGGGCTGCCACTCCTCCATGATGCAAAGCTCCTATTATCGATAACGCCGGTAGTTTTCACATTCATTACCCTAATGTTTACTTTGATGAAAATAGTTCTAAATTTAGACTCTATTCAGTTATCCCAATGAATGTTTGCTGGGTGTTGTGTCGTTAGCTTTAAAAATCCATGGATTTTATGAATTTTGAGTGCAGCCCTGTCCATGTGAATCTCCAGGGCAGAGCCATGAAAACTCTGAAAGGTCCAGAGAGAAACTCCTACACAAGACTTGATCCTGGTCTTCTGCTTCCAAAGTCCAGTGACTAAACCATTGAGTTTATGATACCCCCAGCGTCGGTGTTAAGGGACATTTGGCTACACATATTGTTATTCACAACAGTAAACAAAAACAGTGCAAGATAACACACATCCTTGTATTGCTCTTCACTAAATGAAGATGTGCTATAAAACTTATAAATGCAAAATCAAATAAAAAATATACTAGCGAATATTAAAAAGTTATCAAAAGCACATTTTTATTGTAAGTGCTTAATGATGATAGGGGTGATTGTTATTGTGTCCATGATTGTCATTGGACACTGAGGATTGTTTTTTAAGCTTAAAATCAGTCACCTTTGCACGAACAACATGAGAAAAACAGCAACCTTTACCTATTCCGGCTATATAAAACATCCGACTGGTACGATCATTGGTGTAATTGTCGGCCAACTGCCACTGAGAAAGAAATTTTTTTTTCTTTGCGAAATAAAATGCTAGAGCTGACGTCAGAGGACTATCTACACGTCATCAGTATGATAAAGGCTGGAATTTGTACAAGACGGGTTGCAGATGTCTTTAATCTCAGGAGATAGGAACAGTTGTTGATTGCCTAAGAGCTGGCCAGCTAAGAGTTACCACCCATGATCAAGATCGCTTTATTTGACCTGCAAGAGGAATGTCTCATGTGATGCGGGGACTATGAGGGATTGTTTATTCAACAAACCATCCAGCGTTGACACGACCGGCATGCTTTAGAAACAGACAATTTTATAGGACTTTCTCTATGTGGTCGCTTATAGATTGCATTATTACCCAGCGCCAAAGATTTAGCAGAATGGCATGATGTCAACATCATATTCATTGGACAAGAAACAAACAGAGATTGGTTGTCCTCTCAGACGAAAGCCGTTTCAAAGTGTCAATGCCAGGGGTCACAAATATTATTAAACAAATTTTTAAAAAAAATCATTGGAAAATGGCTTGTGAATGGCGCAAGTGAAATGTTCCCATTGAATTGATGGTAGGGTCATTGTTCTTGGACAAGTGGCTACACTTTCTTCTTCTTTCTTATCCAATTCCCTTTTACCATTATAGTGTTGGGCCAGCATTATGAGGCTGGATTTCTCTGGATCAAGATATTAAGCCAAGCAGGTGATCAACCCACTGGGACCTTTGTGGTAGGAATTGAGTTTGCCTTGCGGCCTACTCTTATTGATTTTTAACTGCCAAGGCTTCTTTTAACGTGCGCAACGTACACACGGGACGTCCAAGTTTATCGTCCGTCTCCGTTTCACGGAGAAAAATATTCGACGCTGCTGGGAATCGAACTATGTACCTTTCGCTTGAGAGGCAAGAACCGAGCCTCTGCGCCACTGCGTTCCCCAGTGGCTACACACATAAACAAAACCAAAGGTGAATTTTTTTAATGTCATTGTTTTTGCTTCAATGCATGTGGGAAATGGAACAATTACATTTCGTTTAAATTGTCAAACTATTGAATGTACCAAAACTTAATGCACAACAGTGACTGGAGAAAAGTATACCCTATCGTCATGCAAAATTTCATAGTCACGCGTTGTATAATAAAACCTTAACGCTTGACTGGCATTAGTTTTTAAAAAATATTTATCATAATAGACAGATGATTTCTTCTTTGTTGTGCACTGCCTTGGTAGGCTTGTCAAAACCACTCACTTGTTGTTCAACATAAAATCTCATGTATACACATCCAGCTTGTTATTGAATATAAACAAATACACCTTCTTACAGTCTGTGAGGGGTGCTGGGACATTCTTTATTGTGTTTGAAAAACATTTGACCCCAGGAAAATGAGATGTAATCACTCTCCCAATTTAAAAAAAAAGAAGAAGACCTGGTGAGGATCAGTGTCACAACGTTCAGGTGGCTTTTTGTACATTATGATCATGAGACGAACCCGTGTTTTAATCCGAAGAGGATATTTACAATAATTTCAAAGGCTTTTTTTGGTCAAAATCCAAATCGATATTGTTTTTTGTACACAATTTCAGTAACGCATGATGCCAGATACTGTCTGCAGACTTGATTGAGGTTTATAATTGTCTGGCACGAGTTTTTGTTTATTTATATATATATAAATATATATATTTGTATATTTTTTGTTTACAGCAAAACCAGTCACCTAGTAGAAATTCACAGGGGCTGAATGCATCTGGTGTAAAGAGCCCTTCTCCTCAAGCTTTTTCTGTAAGTTTTATTTTGAGGTATCATATTCTTTATTTGTTCCCTTTTCATGTTAGCTATTTTTTTTGCAAATCTGAGACTACTCAGATTTTTTTTTAATTTTGGAGAATTTTGATTTTAAAATAATAGTAATCCTTTTGTCATCATGAGACTGAACTATCATCTTTTTAAAAAAATCTACCCAAACAATTCTTTTCAAAATGTTATTTCTTTGTAATGATGAATTTGGTCAATTTAGGGGAAACTGTCTTTGATAGATTAACTTGCCAATGTTTAATGTCCTTTTTCGTGACCTTCATACACCACTTTTTATTGCACTGCCTATAATGTGTGAGGTAACAACTTTCATGAAATTTTGTGTTCACAGAGTGTTGTTCCTCATTCGCCCGGCAGTTCTTCCAATTCTGTTGCAGACATATTGACTCTTGCTAGTCGGACGCCAGTTCTGTCCCTTATGACAGGCCCAAGCACAAGTCCCAAATTGATTCAGGTGAATGATTTTCTTTATGGAATCAATTATCAGTAAGAAAGCACACTAGCAATAATTTTTCATCCTCTGAATAGGACGCTCTACACAAGTTACTTTATCTCCAGTTCCCTACACCAAGTCGCTATCGAATAGTTGCAGTTCCCTACACCTATTTTCGTGTTTTGTGTTCTGTGTTCTTTGTCTGTTAGCTGAAAGAAGGGCGTTGTGGCCCGAAACGTTCTACGTCCCTGTGTTCTGTCCCTTTTGGAGAAATGTGACGCATAGTGGCATAGTGCCTATTATCGATAGCGGTGATACTGTATTTTAAAAATAGTTCTAAGAATGATGTTTATAGGAAATACAGAATGTTATTAAGGACCACTTCTGCTGCTGTCACAACAACTGCTACTGCTCACACTCACGAATTTCGCTTCTGACCGCTCATTAACCTTTCGTTCCCTATACCGGCTACTGACGATTCAATCGAGGTCAAGATGACATAGCATGTGCGACTGCTGTTATCAGATTAATGGCAATAAAGCCTCGTCATTACGCTTACCACCTTAGAGCAAACACTATTTTGTTATTTTTGTGAGTTTACTACATCCCCTCATCATTCCTGTGTATGTATTTTAATTCTGTGTTGCATATAGTAATTGAGTGGTGTTGAATATAAAATAGCGTGTGTTTTTATACTTTTGTTCATCTTACGTCAATTTAAAAGCCTTATATCTTTAAATCGGCCAATGGACTGCTTTCAGATAACATTTTGAATAGTCTTAACCTGTCATGGCTAGAGGACACATTATTTTCAACAATTTTTTTTTTCATTTCCATAGTGACTTGGTGCGTGTATGCATAGACAACGGAACACACTATTTACTTGACTTTATATACTAACTTCGCCGAGTTTGGGTCAGAGGACAAAATAATAATAATAATAGAATAAGTTGAAAATAATTATGTTGTGGAGAATGGGAAAAAGAATCAATAAAAGATCACTTTTATTGTTAGGGAAAAGAAGGCCACAGGGAAAGATTGTGTGAGTCTGTTTGCAACACTCCTGACAACTTCCTAAAATAAAGCAACATTACACAGCAATCTCACAGCTGACTTTTTATCACAAAGTTTATCAGAACAGATTATTAGAGAAACTCGCTTTGTCATGGAAGAAATCATTGTCATCCTGGAGAACGGTGCTAAAATAACGGAAAAAGTTTGACAGCATTGATGAATCAATAGTGCAATAAATACAATGATCAAAACTATTCCTTACTATACGTTAAAGTCATAGACAAATTAGTCTACCTGTCACTGTATGGACAAAACTGTCCGTCTTTTAGCATGGCTATCGGCTTGTCTCTGTATTTCTGTCTCAATAGTTTTCTAGTTTTAAAGGTGTTTTCCCTCTTATATAATTAAAGGAAGATACAATTTTCTTCCCATAACAAAACAAAAATACTGACATCAACATTGAAATAAATCGAAACTGTAGTAGTGTAAATGTAGATGAGGTCACGGTTGTTATTTCCTTTTCTGGATATGAAATATTGAGGTGATCTTGGTAATCAAGTGACCTATAACGGGCAGCTGCCCGGCTACGGGCGGATCACAAAGCTCTGGATCGGGCGGGATATAATAAACAACGCTTGGCTCCAAATAGGTCGAAAACCATATTTGTCTGTTGTTTGTTCCACGTCATAGAACTTAGCACTTTTGACTTACATCACTAATTAGTCGCCTCATTACCATCAAAACGCAATGAAATATTTACCCGACTTGAATCTATCACTGCTCATCACCAAAAAATCTCACAATTATTGAAAATGTATCCTCTTACAGTGCAATTCTTCCTCTTAGTGATAAGCTTGCCCCCGATGCAAAGCAATTTGTAGCTATCAAGATAAACGGTAGTAAAACAGCACATGTAGTCGGTGTAACACAGGGAAATCACTCGTCTACCATGAGGTGGGGTGAAGGTGGAAGTTGACCCCGCTGACCGCACCACAGGTAGCTTTATCTAAATGCATGCTGATTCGGCACTATGTGCTACACCACTACCATCACCACATCTACTGCTTCTGCTTGTTACTACTTTTACTTACAGTACATACTGGGTACTATAGGTACTACAATTTTTCATTGCTATCACCCCTTCTATTGCATACTTTCCCCATTCATGCTTTCAAATTTGATACGTTTACAACAACCGCCACAACTTCTCCTCTTTTTGTTTCTTTTTCTGCAGACGGATTTATCCATGGTTCACTTACAAGCAATGGAAAGTCGATCTATGTCTGATCTGGAACAAAAAGACACAAAAATTGAAGAACTTATTAGGGTAAGTAGAATTCATAATAATATGTAAAGTGGAGCATAAGGGGGAATTTATACATTTAGAGATATTTTTGTCGCCTTATGTGGCAAAATCTGCTGTTTTCTTTTAGCTGAGGGGTTTACCACCAAGGGAACAGTAAATATTGTTGTGATGCTCATTATATCATTCAAGGTTTGGGGCACAGTGGGCTGATCACCTGCTTGCCTCATCCACCTGATCAAGAGTTCTTCCAGCACTGTGTTCAATGCTGAACATGGATTTGGCTGAAACACTCCTAAGGGGTATGATTCTTTCTTTATCAATAACCTTTAGTACCTTTTGGTGTAAGGTTTATGGATATAATGCGGTTTGGATAACAAAACGTGTCGTGACACGCCAAACAGGCGAGTCATGTTTTGTGATTTTCTGCAATATTCTGATGTTTTATCTTTTTCTATAATTTTGTAACACCTTGGACTATTTCTACCCCGTGTATTTATCGACACGAAACACGAGAATTTTAATCAGAGTATTGTTTTTAGCATTGTCTCTTTACTACCGTCATTGCGACTGCCGATCTATTGTTGACCA
>JARBEQ010248678.1:0-11332 GCA_030265355.1 Tritonia tetraquetra | reverse complement strand
ACCACAAAAAAGTCACAGTGGGCTGATCACCTGCTTGGCCTAATATCTTGATCCAGAGTAAATCTGCCTCATAGAGCAGGTCCTACACTAATGGTAACAGGGAACTGGATAAGAAAGAAAGATTATTATTATTGATAATGATATGACTTATAATAACCCCAAGGTCCTGTCTTAATATGACCTATAAATTGTTGCCTAGGGTGTCAAATAAGCAACTTTTTAAAAAATGATTAAAATTTTCCTACCGTGATCCATTTCCCAGCTGGCCAATATATATATGTGAGAGGAACAAGGAAACAGTTCCATTCAGCAAATAGCAAAATCCAAACACCAGAAGTTGCCCCTGGAAAGTACTGTCTCAAGTAAGGATAAAATTAGGCATGCTGATTTTAAAAAAAAATTACATTGCTTTCCCTTTTGCGTCTTTAATTTTATTTCAAAGCAGGTAAAAATAAAACATTTTCTATATTTCTTTCTCTCTTTCATTCTTTCTTTTGATGCCTGTGTTTAAGTGTCATCAACAATCCTTATCCAAACTACTTTTGTTTTGGGTTCTGAACAAGATCTAGCTGTGATTTTTGGTATGGATGGTACACGTACCTGCATGCACATTGAGTAGCACTCATCTTTTGATCATTGCTGTTATCATCATCATCATTATCATTATAGCTCCCTGGAGGATAAGTGGCTATCAACTGTCTTCGGCCAACTTTTTTAGCTCATTCCATGACTTTTTCCTGTTTCTTTTATATCTCCTCTTCAACTGCCTTTCACCATGTTCCCATGTGTCTTTTCCACTTGAGGTCCGTGTGCCTTGTTCTTTTTTTTCCAAAGACATGGCCTATGCACCTCCCTCTGTGTTTTATTACTTCAACTTCAACCACAATACTGTTGATTCCTGTTTTTATGGCTGATTTCAGACTTACTACTTTTAATCTCAGTCCCCTTATTATTTTGAGTTCAATGCTGACCGAGGAATTGAGTTGAGATACTGTACCAACATGTTTTGCATATTATTTTAAGATAATTCCAATTTGTAATCTTCAACTAATTAACAAAATTTTCTCCTGTTTTTTTTCATTAAAAAAAAATCAATTACAGAGTGATTCAAAAGATGGAGGTCAATTAATTATTTTTGTTCAATATCTATTCAACTTATAAGAGCTGGCCCTGACACTGCATTGCAGTATTATTGAGGCTTGATCAAACAAACAAATAAAACGTAATAGTTTTCAGCACTATAATTATGGTTTAAATCGTTACAGGTAAGTATCTAGTATCTTTTATTTAAAACATCTTTTGTTCTTTTTTTCTAAGATTTTACTATATCATGAATGGACCTAAGGTTGGTACACTCTCTGTGAGCTACATATCTAATTTGCGTGCTTCTTCACCCGCTTGGCAAAGGAAAACCAGTCAAGGACTAACATGGAAGTATGCTGAGGTCAATTTTGATAGAAATAGCCCTTTTAAGGTAAGTTGGAGGGTTTTACACATAATTGGTAGAGAATTGGTACTGTTTTCTGATCCTGAGGGGGAAAACAGAGTGGAGTTTTTCATCAAAAAGACAACACAGCGCATAGAGTGCAACTCTCAACCCAGCGGGAGTCTTGCGTCTTAATTGCTTCCTTCCGAGCATGTCATCTGAAATTTGGCCTCCAAGATATGTTTTTTGGGATTTCCCTTTGTCTTAAGATTTTATTTGAAGTTTGTTTGATCAAAGCTTGTTAACACAGCAAAGCAGTGTTGTGGTCAGCCCCATCTTCAGTCCTGAACAACACACAAGTTCCGTGGGTATGTATGATAGCTAACACCCGACCACCAAGCACGGCTGAACACAGAGGGAAATGCTATGTAGAGAATTTAAGACAAGCAATCATTCAGCCCACTCTGCCTTTACCTCTTTATTGGTACCATGAGCTATACACTTAGAAATACTCTTTGTGGTGTCAATAAAAACAAGTTATTAACAAATTGATATTGCCTGTGAACTATGATAAGAACTGGGAAACTAATTTTGCTTCTTTGGGAGTCTTTTGAAGTAGTTGTGTTTTTTTTTCTTATTATTGTTAACTCTTTCCGGGCATAAACAGTCTCCGCGTTTAGATGTAAGCAATTTTCATATCATAACTTTCATCTTCATTTTCTCCATTTTCTCTTCTCCCTTTTTTCTTAATACTTTTCAGGGTGTACTTCATTCAATCCTGAATAATTTGATGTATGAAATGTCTATTTAGTAGTGATACGTCAAACTGCACCACTAGATGGGTGATACGTCCGGAAAGAGTTAAGGACAATTCTTTAAACTAAGATAACTTTACACAGAAAGAAATTATTTTTGTTAATGTAAAGGAAAAGAGTCATATAGAACTGTGGAGGAAACGTATTTATTATGGATAAACATGACACTGAAATTAAACCAAGGAAAAGATGAAGAAACAAAAAAATGTAAATTTCAAGCATGTTTTTAATATTCTTGATTTTTCTTTTTTTTTTGTTTCATTTTTGTTTTTCAGATTATGTTTTTGATTAAGCCACATGAAAAGATTTTCGAAGGTGATGTTGCCCTAGATGATATATCTTTTGTGAAGGGAACATGTGCCTCAGGTAGTTATAGAACAAGATTTGTGTACATCGCCTGTAATATTTAAGCCACTCACATCAATTACCCGATTCAACAACAGATAGTGGGATTAGCAACACTTGCCTCACAGAGCAAAGAAAAATCTAAAAAGAATTCTAAATTCCCCATGTCACTGCCAAGATTTGAACCCCAGGTCCTTCTGTGCACAGAGAAATGCCATTGCATGACCCCACAATGCCTCTAAACCACAAATGTCTAATGTCCAAACTAGATATGTCTTTATATAATGATCCTATTCTCTGTTTTGTAGTTGTGGCCAAAACTGTGTGTGTGACCAGTTGACAGTACTGGGAGGCAAAGAAGGAGATGGCTCCTTGTTGCAAGATGGACAAGCCATTCCTTAATTATATAATTATATTAAAAGAGGGGCATCTTTGTTTTTAGCTTCACTGCTCAAATTGCTCAGTTTAAAATCGCTGTATCATCAAAAAGATCAACATCAACAATTGTTTTTCCAATCAGACATCATCTTCCCACTTATTTACAGACATTTTTACATTAGGTGGATTTGTTACATGATATACTGATGTTAACAACAAATTTTAAATCTTGAATTGAGATTGGAGATACTGAACTAAATTTGTGACATATTATGACTAGAGTTTAGGCCAGAGAATCAGTAGTCTCTGTACTAATTATTTATCCTGGAATTCAAGGCAAAAATTAAGTTTCACTGCTTTTTCTGACTAACTTTAAACTCAGGGTTTGATATACGAGAGACTTTCTGACATGAACAATGAAAAGACCACGACCTTAGTTGACTGGTTTAACTCAATGAAAACGGAGCTTTCGCCCTACGTGGCAAAATCTGCTCAGAGGGATTTACCACCAAGGCAACAGTAAATATTGTTATGGCCAAAACTTTGGGCAACGTCTAAAAATGTGATGCTCATTGTGCCATTCAAGGTTTAGGGCACAGTGGGCTGATCACCTGCTTGCCTTATCTATCTGATCCAGCTCTTGTGGGTATAATGTGGTTTGGATAACAAAACAAAACAAGATAGAGCTTTTAGGTCCCTGCCAACTGTGGAGACAAACAATTATAGCCCATTTTTGAACGCTCATAACTTAAGACAATCTTAATCTGTTTTTTTAATAGAAATTATCTTATCTTTATTATCATCTGTTAATCATTTACTCCTATGTATTATAGTTGTTTCTATATAATTTCACAAATTAGGGCTCTATTTTAGCTTTAAGACCAATTGGCGTCAGTCATAAAACAAGTTATAAACAGTAATATAGTGGTCTCCGCCTAAGAACCTGCCCATCGGGAGACAGCCTTTGCGGGTTCTAAGGCGGACCAGGTTCTTATGCATATTTCTAAGGGGAGCAATCAAAGCTATGCATCCGGTGGGTAATTCCTTTTTTTTGGCCAATGTAAATTACCTATCTTTGCTAAAGAAAAATTTTGACATGACCCGTGTGCCGGGCAATTCTTTTTGATGCTGTAAATGAAGGAGTGCACTGAAGTAAATTGAGCCTTAGCCATCTTGTTCTTTTATCACTTATTTCAACTGAGGAATTTTGTTTTGTTTTGTATATTTTTTAAATACCTGAGCACAAAATCTGTTATAACAGCGGGATTTAGGGAGAGTTATTTATATGTGGTCGGGTTCTTAGAGATGAAAATTATATAGAAAAAATTATGTTTGGACCGACAACAGATTAGAATACGGATCGGGTTCTTAGGTAGAGACCACTGTATTTCAATCTAATTTAGTTACAAATGAAGGCAAAGATGTAATCCATTATAAAACATCTTCGTTATCAACTGATTCTATCCTGCATGAAAGAATTCACAACATCAAATAAACATTGGTTGGGCAGGGCTATTTTGAAATTTCGAAAATTTTGGAAAAGTCATAAATGAATTTGTTCACTATAAGTAAGTCTTAAAATTAAAAGGAAGTCACCCAATCTGTCAAAGAAAGTAACTCTTTCATTTAAATGACTTAGTTGATTGCTTATGAGGTATTGAAGAAAAGCTGCCAGACACATATGAGAGGCACGTTGTTATGGTTTGTTTCTTTTACCGGACAAATATGACTGACATGTCGTCATTTTGAGTTAGAAATCAGAAAATGATCAATATTTTATATAAACACAAAGTAGAACAAAAATTACTAAGAATGATATGTTAAATGTTAAGTTTTTATTACATTTTAGTGAACTTCAGTAGGTATAGATTCCATTCGAAAGATGAAGCGGAAAACAGCTTCGATACTGTAGCAAAAGGTTTTATAAAACTGTGATTCTCACATACAGCAGTTTCAAATTTTATTAGAAGTCTCGTCTTATTTTTGTTTTATTCTAAATCTCTTCAAATGTTTTTTTTCTCAGTAGCTCCAAAGAAACAAATTGATAAATACACAAAGATCTGTACCTTTGAATATCAAGACAATTGTGGTTTCACTCATGATATGAGAGGGGATTCTTATTGGAATGTGGGTATGAGAGATGATGGAGGTCCTTCAAGTGATCACACATTGCAAACAGATAGAGGTAATATAGAACTCTTTTCTAAAACCTTATTTTAACACTTTGAAGACCATAAGCTATACAAACATTTACAAACTACCTTACCCCGGAGATCAGCAATTAGAAGTGCATCTTATAATGACACTGAACACACAGATAGGTATGTCTTCTTTTTAGTGCTCATCAATGGCTGCTTGCAACAAACTGACCATGGTCCCTCACTGTGAGGAAGCAAGAATAGCCTCAATGTGAACCTGCATGTCGTAAGAGGCGACTAAAAGGTGACCACAGGTTGCGACTCCCGAAAAGAGTCACCTGGTCCTCCAGGTTGGGGGTTGTGGCATAAGGTTAGCAGCCCTTCCCATGGAAAACCAATAAGCACGCTACGAAAATGTCTAAAAAGGTAATACACACTTGGTCTGCCTTGGATGAAGGGGGATCTCTGCCTGAAATTGATGAAGCTCCCTGGGGAAAGCCGAAAGGAACCCAGGGAGCCGATGGACCTCCCAATTCTGAGGAAAATCTCCAGACTGGGCACCTGGAACGTTAGGACTCTGTAGCAGACAGGTAAGACAGATGAAGTAGCAAGAGAGTTTAACCCTTTACAGCTCAATGCAGGCAAATGTGCCCGATAATTTTATTAGCCGATCGACTCATTGTGGACAAATGCGACTGATAGAACTTGCTGATTTGAGATTGCGGAAATACAGTTTTGCTTACATTTTAAGCGTTTCTAACTTCCGTATCTTTATTGGCGAAGAGTTCTTCTTCTTTCTACCTCTGATTTCGTCCAAATCGGACCAGAACTTTTGTGGAAAATGAATTTTCAAAGTTTGTGTACATTATGCTCGAAGTTTGAGCATTGGTTTGACGCCCTAGCATTTAATTCATAGATTTCAATTCAATTCAATTCAATTCAAGTGAAAATGCTGATGAAAGTGACAATGAACACCAGGAAAGTGATTTAAAATATCATACAACAAACAACATAACCATAATAAGAAACGATGCAAGAATGTTGAATTTTTGTGTATTTTTTTATTTTCAAATTTTTTTTGGAGTATGGACACACAAAAACCAACAAAAATGATTGTTACTGATTCTGTAAAGATTCTTCTTTTTTTTTAGAGTTATTAAAATCAATGTTTTTGAACACAGTGATTTTATATGATTTGAGACTACCTCTTTATCAAAAGTTGATTACTTAGAGTTACCTCCCGCAGTGTGACCCTATAAGCATATTTTCTCTGAAATCTGTTGAGCTGGAAAGGGTTAAGAGTTATAAAATGGACATCCTAGGAATTACAGAGAAAAGATGGACAGGTATAGAACAGGTGAGGATCTGAATTGGTGAGACAATACTGTATTCAGGCCATGAAGATGAGAATGCAAATGAACGAATGAACGAATCATTGTAAAGTGCCTCTGGGCATCACTGATGGATACCCGCGCTATATAAATAATTGTTTATTATTTGTTATTATCATGGGATTTATGCTGTCACCACCAGCAACAAAATCACTTATTTCATGGGAAACCGTAGGACCCAGAATAATCTCTGCCGTATTTAGGACAAGCAAGAAGAAGATAAATTTGAATGTCATCACAATTGCTATCAAATGACAAGGAAGAAGCAGTGAAGGAACAATTTTACACCAGATTTAAAAGCATACTAGACAGAGTAAAACCTAAAGATATCACTGTGCTCATGGGTGATTTTAATGCACAAACAGGGAAAGACAACGCAGGATAATAGATCATATATGTATCAGCAGACAGTTCAAGACTTCACTGGAGAGTTTACAGAAATGCAGATGTGGGGTCAGACCACCTCGTTTTAGCAAAGATCAAACATAAACTCAAGAAAGGTAAATTTTCATCAAACGGGAGACTGAGGCACACCATTGGCATGCCTTCAAATCCAGCAAAGAGGGAAGAATATGCAGTGCAGTAGCCAACCGTTTCAAAGCTCTGGGAGACATGGGCATCATTGGAAATCAATAAAATGGATGGAAAGACAGCTGCAAAGACATATTTGGAAATGAAGAACAAAAAAACAAGTTATGGTTGACAGATACAACCCTTTGGAAGATAGATGAGCGCAAAATAGCTAAAGGAGTATTCAACACCAGCAAAATGAGAGCAACAAAGGCAACAGCCCAAGAGAAATATACAGAGGCAGATAGAGCAGTAAAGGAAAAGACAGTACTTGGATACTCTGGCGCAGGAAGCAGAAGATGTTAAGAAAAGTCTATTGCATCATAAAGAAACAGTCAAGTAAATTTCAAACACATGATAGACCTATCAAAGACAAAAGTGGAAAGCTTCTCACAAGCCAAAAGGAACAGAGGGTAAGAAAGATGGAAGGAACATTTTGAAGAACTGCTCAACTGGCCGCCCCCAGACAATCCACCAGAAATAGATCCTGCTTCAGAAAATCATGACATAGACTTGGATCCACCAACAAAGAAAAAGATAGAAGAGGCTATAAAGAAAGTCAAAAACAACAAAGCAGCAGGCCCAGATGGGATACCAGGGGAAGCTACAAAAGGAAGCATGGGAAGACGGACTACACAAACTCTTTTAATTTCCACAGGAATCGAAAGAAGGGCATGTCATCAAGTTACCAAAATAAAAATAATAGCCAAGAGTGCGGAAACTACAAAGAAATTTCTCTACTATCTGTTCCAGGAAAAGTGTTTAACAGAATAATTTTAGAAATGCTAAAACAGACTGTTGATCCGAAACTGAGAAATGAACAGGCTGGTTTTCGGAAAGGAAAGTCCTGTACAGACCAAATTGACACAATAAGGATAATTGAAAAACAATCTCTGGAGTGGAATTCTTCACTTTACATCAATTTGATAGTCTATGAAAAAGCTTTCGATAGTGCTGATGGAGAAACCTTGTGGAATCTAATGCAACATTTTGGAATGCCATTGAAGATACGAGACTCAATTAGGAAAATGTATAAAGGCACAACAGGAAGAGTAGTTCATGCTGGAGAGCTAACAGGTCCATTTGATATTAAGACTGGTGTCCACCAGGGTTTTCTATTGTCACCATTTTTATTTCTATTGGCTATTGACTACATCTTAAAGATGTCAACTAAATGTAGACAAGATGGAATTTAGTGGACCCTCATAACCAAATTGGAGGATTTAGACTTTGCGGATGATATTGCACTGCTCTCACACAACTATAACCAGCTGCAAGAGAAAAATATCATAAACACAACATCAAAAAGTGTTGGATTAAAAAGTAAAAAATTCTTTGTATCAAGATGACAAGTAACAATCAGATCAAAGTGGATGGTAATTCTTTAGAGGAGCACCGTCAACAAAGATGGAGGAGTTGGGGATGATGTAAAACAACGTATCCGAAAATCATGGCGAGCCTTCCGAGGACTAAATAACATTTGGGCAAGCAGGGCTATCCAAGAGAGAACGAAGTTAAGGATCTTCAACTCCAATGTTAAGTCTGTCCTTTTATATGGCGCAAATACATGAAGAACAAATGAATCAACAGAACAGAAACTCCAAACATTTACCAATAGGTGTCTGAGATGCATCACGATTGTCCACTGGCTAGATATGATCAGCAATGCTGAACTTTACAACTGAACTGGCCAGCTCCTTTTGTGTAGAATACACCAATCGCTATTTGATTAATTTCAATGACATATGAATTAGTGGTCACTTAAGCTTTAAAGTGGAATCCAGTGTAGTACGTCTATTTGAATATCAAATATTTATGGAAATCAATGAGACTTACCTGTGAGTTGATGGCTGTCTCTAATTTTATTGAATTTGTGAACTGGTTTTCAATGCAGGCCCAAACTAGGCAATGCACTTCTAATGTTACTAGGGAGTGCCTGACGGAGAATAAGATGAGATTAGTTTTTGAGCTGTTAGTTGAACAATAATAGTTTTGGATATTTAAATCAATTTGTGTCTACGGGTAAATTGTCAGTTGGAAAATCCTTTCATTATATGTTTTTTTTTGTTTCAGGAAACTTTGCGCTCGCAACTGCCAAAAATAGGAGAAAAGGTAGCAAAGCTTACTTAAACGCCTTCTTGATTCCACCTAATCCAAGTAAATCACTGTGTCTCCATTTTTGGTACTACATGCAAAGCCAGGGAATGAGCAGTTTGAATGTGTACCTAAAAAGGAATGGTGTTTTAGGGAAACCCGCTTGGGTTAGGAAAAGTAAGTGGATGTTGATGTCTTTGATGCAATGCAATTTTTTTTTTTAATTGCACACTTGCCAAGTCCCTTTAAAAAAAGATATAGCCTGTTTTTTAGTTTGTTTCAAAGCTTTATCAGATGACCAGTTTTCACGTTTTTTATTAAACAAACCTGTTTTTTTTTCTTTCACAATGCAGGGTGAGCACAAAGACCTTCCTTGATTTCAAAAAGATATACTATATCAAAACTTATTGGAATATGTTTAGAATTATGGTTACATCAGATACATTACCCACTTGAGTGCTGAGATAAAATTGCTATAGGTATCCAGGTGCTGGGATAATATCAGTCAACCTCTCCTAAATCGATAGGGTCACTTTGAATACCAGTATCTTACAAACCGTACATCAGAAGATAGCAAAACTATACATTTTCTGAAACATTAATCAAAGCTTAGTATAAACACTCCTGAAATAATCAGACCCAAACCAGTATTGAATAATCATTTATCAGGTAATCAGATTCACAAAATATATTCCAAGCAAAAAAATCAACTCATCTTAGCCCCGTTAGGCCCTCCCAGATAACACATCAATCCCTTTATGACACACTACATCACATAACAAGTCCACACTAAGCACAAAAACAAAGAAAAACATCAATATCTAACCTTCATCTATCTCAGACTATGAGGTAGAAATCTCTTCCTCACTACGCACACCAAAATCTTCCTCTAAATCGCTCAGTTTGAAAAAGCAGTGCAAATTTGCCCAAACAAACTCCATTCATTTCACTTGATTGGCGTTGCCATTTTGAATTGATCTGATGTGGCCAGATTTTTTTTACGGATTAATGTAAAAGTCTAATTCAAAATGGGTCCCTGGACCTGCCACACACTCACCGGGGACGCCTCCTGAGAGCCGCCTCGGACTCGGTTGATTAACTGTTAAAATTTCTATACCCAGCAACATATATGTACACTGCTAGATCCAGCACCAAGTTAAGGTGCACTACTAGAGGCAAAGAGTAAAGCACACTGCTGCGTAAATGTAGTTAGAAATCGTGCTCACCCAACAGCGATGCAGCTGATATTTGTTGGAATTTGCTCAAACAAAGTGTTTTAATCGTGCAGCATGCTTTCAGACGAGAATCAAATGTAGACCAACCTACTAACATCTCCATTCTAAAGTGGTTCAACAATATCATTAGGAGAGGATGCTTAGGTACACTCATTGACTGAGCTGGATTACCGCATCGATGTTTGTCACTTAACAGGTGGGGCACACATCGAGTGTCTGTGATACCAATTGATACCACATGAAACCTCATGAGATCCTCCAACGGTTGTCAATAATGTATAAGAATATTCCAAGTTTTAGTTGCATAAATTCTTGAAATTTAGGAGGATTTTGTGCTAACCCTCTATTATTATGCTTGTTTTCTGTAGTCTTGTCCTGTTTTTTTACTTTAATTAGGGCTAGAAGGTATGACATTGATTTACAGCTTTGAATAGTGGACGTGACAAAAACTGTAATTTCTTTCCTTCCCTGTGTTACTTTTTATTGTTATGTTTTGTTTAGTTTTTGCTCAATATATCTAATATGATGAAAAAAATAATTTATGCCTGTCTATAAAAGCTTTATTCAAGCTTGCAGACTTTATTTGGCAGTGAAGTATATTGCTGAAATTTTGGACAAAAATAGATAACAAGTCCAAGTGCATAACAATGTTGTGTTATAGTGTACATCATTCTTATCTGACATGGTCAAAAATACAGAGTGAACCTTTTATGATCAGACATTTTTTGCTGTCTTAGCAGCTTCTCTCTACTCATCAGGTTGTTTATGATCCATTGCTGTATTTGAAAAGTTATAACTACAATAATGATTGGTTGGTAATAAAATCAGAAAGCTAGACCTAAAATGTTGACTTTGATATATATATATATATCTCTCTCTCTCTCTCTCTCTCTCTCTCTCTCTCTCTCTCTCTCTCTCTCTCTCTCTCTCTCTCTCTCTC
>JARBEQ010248656.1:0-10000 GCA_030265355.1 Tritonia tetraquetra | reverse complement strand
CCCACTGTATCCACGACTCTTTACTGGCACAGTGCGCATTACACAGATCAGTATCAATCAAAGACGGGCCAATAAACAAATGATTGTAGCCCTTGTGGATACCCCCTCAGCTATTGATAAAAACTGGGAGGTTCGACCACTCTGGGCACCAAGTACTAACGACGAACATCAATGCTTGACTCCGCCGACGGCTTAACGTGCTTTCAGCCTCGATATCGGCGCCTCTTGTACACGACGACATAGGATATGAAATGGCTATGATAAATCCATTCTTTGAATAAATATTTTTTATCGGATAAATCCAAATGGAATACTTCGAATGATAAAAAATGAAAACTAATAGAGAAGAGGAGGTGGCAAGTAGGTTAGGACAGCGGACTTACAAAGCGAGGGATGTATGTTCGATTCCCACTACAGTCGTTTTGTTTTTTCCTTGGGTAAGAAACTACTCCCATTGCATTTCTTGACCCAGGAAGTAGATGTGGGTACCAATTCTAAACCGAAGGTTGGGAAGTAATCTGTGTTAGACCATCAGTGTCCTACCCAGAAATGTGATAAATATCTTGTCTGCTTCAGGTTACCGAAACCAAGAGGCTCTTAGTCGGTGACATAATATCTACCTTCAAACCTACAGAATTACATGCACACATTTTCGACAAAGTGGGTTGATCACCTACTTGGCTTAATATCTTGATCCACAGAAATCCTGACTCATTGTGCTGGCCCTACACTGTGATGGTAAAAGGGAATTGGATAAGAAATACATTTTCGACAAAGGCGTTACTTTTAGGGACGCTATAATATGGATACCCCTTCTCCCCAGTCTCCACGACGCCACTGACTGTACTGTACACAGCAGTGATGGCACCGAGAATGAAACATGCGGAAAGGACACCATCATCGCCTCCAGTCATCACAATAGGTTTGAATGTCACGATTTGTCTTTATCGCAAGAAACACAATGTGTCGCAATGTTCATTGTTTTTGTTCACACTAATGAGAAAAGATATATTGTTGTTTTCTTACATTTCAGAATGGGGTTTTTTTCCGGACAAGATTTTTTAAATCATATAATATATTGTTTGCCGCATGCAAAGGAGATAGGATGTTCTTTAGTTTCTCGGATTCTGAGATTACAAAAAGGGCAGGGTTGTTATTCTTCACAGCAGATATCCATGAAACCAGTGTTAATGGCTATCAGCTCTATTTTGTTTTCATTAATCTAATTTAATTACTTTTTTTTTTGATTTACCAAAGAGGAAAAAAAGAACCAAAACAAAACAAAAAAAAGAAAGAAAAAGAAAACATAAAAAGGAAGAACCCATAAGGGGTGGCTAATTCGCTCAGTTGGTTAGAGCGTGGCCTCTGTCTCTGGTTAGGCGGTGTTGTCGTACGCCGCGGTGTGGGTTCGATTCCCACTGTTGACTTTCCACTTTTCTTCTATGGCTATTTTCTGTGTTTTTCTGGCTCTTAAACATTTTCCAACCTTGCTTGATGATTTTCTAGTGCCTGCTCCCCTTCAATTTATTCATAATATTATTATAAGCTCCTTGGTAGCTAGAAATATATTGGCCACAGGCTATTACAGTAACTATCTTACACCTTGTAAACGTCAAAGATTCAATGTTGCGGCGAGATTTTATTCTGTTTCCATATAGATGTTTTGAATAAACTCACAAATCGCATAAATGCATGGTTCCGCAACAGTAACAATCATTCTGTAACGTAATCACCCATAAAATGAAGTTCCGCAAATTTTGCATTGCAAAGTCATAGTGTCGCAAATTATGTGATACACCATTTTGTTCTCCCTCCTGACTACAGTGCTTTTATGTGGTGGTCGGGTGGTTCAGACATTGTACTTCGATGGTGAGGGAAGGGTTTGAGTCCTGTTACAATCGCATTTGTATTTTCCTTGGGAAAGACACTTTACTTTGATTGCCTCATCCATCCCAGGTTTAGAGATGGCTACAACATTGAGTAGACGTCTAACGCCGCCTTATGTCGATTTTTGGGGGTCTATTATCCATAATATTATGATTGCATGATCAAAACACAATTATTATCACTGGAATGACACTGGGAAATCACATTATACATTCAAAGAATGTCGCTTCCTTCTTAATAATGCACAATCAGTCTAAAATAACGAGCTTCATGTTATTAACATACATTACCACACTCTCAAAGACTTGAGATAATAATTCTGCTTTTCCGGATACTTTCTTTCTTCTTCTTTCTTTACCACAAACCTTGAGTACCTTTCGGTGTAAGGTTTACCCTCGATAACACAACATTTCACCATTGATTCCTATTCAGTGACATTCTCTTTGCCTCTAATAAGCCTAGATCCTCTCTTTTGTAATCATTCCGAAACTGCATCCTGCTCCAATTTTTGCCTGATACTGATAATACTACCCCCCCCCCCCCACACACACACACACAAGTCAACAACAACAACAACAACAACAATAACAGGCTTTTCAATTTCAATTCCTCGATATTATCTTAAACAAGTTCTACGCCATTAATTGTGACCGGTCATACCATTTCCATGGGATTTTTTCTTCAACGTTTTTACATTACATTTCTGTGGGCGAGAAGTCTAATTATTTCAAAACCACCGTGAGAGGGAGTGGTTATAATTACTTCTAACTCCCTCAAAGAAAACCCGTATAATTATTTCGAGATGTTGCAGCGCCCCCTACCGATCAAATCATTTTTTTAGATACAAGATCCACCGTAGATGACGTCAAAGAGATTAAATAGAAACTCTTCATCGTTGAATTTTTAAACAGTTAAAAAGAAAGACTAGTACTCGGGCCATTATAGAGTATAGGCCCATTGAAGTACCGCTCGTCTTCCCCGCAGGGGGAAATAGCTACCGTGGATCGGTGAAAGTTTGTGGTTTGTAAACCACTCCTTGTCCTGCTTTAGCCTGAAATCGGTTCACTGGGCCTACTTTTACTTCTACGTCTTATGTATTCCCGGTAAACGGATTTCAAAACTTTTGCCTCCTTTCATAACACGCTCATCTTTCCTCTATCTCACTCCTTCTCCCACCTCTGCCCACCCCCACCCTCCTTCTCTCTCTCTCTCTCCCTCTCTCCCCTTCTATCTACCCCCCCCCCCCCCTCTCTCTCTCTCATGAAATGTGTCTCCAACAAGCATTCGTCTTGAAAGAACTTTGCTCAACTATTAACATTTGCGCGATTGGATTACGCTAATGATAGTATTTCTTTCTGTTAACTCCATCTGTCGCCTTATCGCTTTCAAGTACACTGCGACCAGAGCCATGCCGATGTGCTCCTCTTCAAAGAAACAAGCTTTTCAGTCAAAATGATAGACATTATTTTCTCACTTCCAACAACGCCTCTTCTCGTGTTGTCGCTGTCATCAAATCACAGCCAACTCACCCAATGCACAGTTAATCAGTGCTGTGTTCTATTGTGTTCACTGTCTCTCAACCCTCACCCCCTTCTCTCCCCTTTCTTCCTTCTCTCCTCTGTACCCTGTGGAAAATCGATTATCGCTGGCCTTTCAAAGTTGATAATACCCTTAGAGTTCTCTCGCCTTGCTCCCGGTCGGCCTTTTCTTTTTTCTTTCGTTTCTTGTGAATGGAAACATGGATAACCTTGTCCCGAAAAGGCAAGTCCTGATGGACACACATGTCTTAATAGATAAAAAATGCTTATAGGCACTGATGTCATATGGACACAATTTTAATGTTCTAAAGGACAAAATCCCTGCCTTGCCGGTGGTCGAACGGATAGCACGCTGAACCGGTCAGCATAGTCAAGCTACATTGACCGTGATCAGTGTGTGGATGGGTGACCACTCGGGCGTGTGTCCTTGAGCAAGACACTTCGCCCTAGCTCACGGGGCGCTGAACTTCGGCGACCCATCATTGGGTAGAGGAAGACCAAAGCGGAGATGGCTGGACAAGATGAAGATAGTAGCAGTTGAGAAAGAAGACAATACAGACAGATGTACGTATCACAGTCATGGTGGCCACCCAGAAGCTCGCGGAACAAGCTGATCTCGCTGTCTTCTTCCCTTGTTCTACCCCAAGGCGGTCCTCTATTCACCAACCGTGCATGCGCGCGCACACACATACTCATTCACGCACACCCCACACATACACACGCACACACACGCGCGCGCGCACGCGTGCGCTATAACACAAATTATAACATTAATTAGGTAAATATTCTTAATGTCTTCTCACTTCGCGTATGAATATTTCATGCTCTGCCTTCGTCTGAATGATAACAATGTGATTTGAATGGCAGATGATGTTTAATGCCACTTTTTGAAACAATTATTCGTTTCCTTTTGGGGGTTTGTTTCATGTCGGGAGGGCATAATTGGCTCGGTGTTAGATATTTGTATCACTGCTATAAAATTGGGTCACGTTTTTGGCGTCCAAGGTCGATCTAATTGTTTGAATTTATGTCGTGTTTTTTTCCTTCTTCGTCTCTTTTGTGTCATGTTATGACGTCTCACCTGCATTGTTTTGCCTCTAGTAGTACTCAGTAAGTAACGCTGTAGATGTGGACCCTGTGTGAGTAGTAGAGTTCGAATCCGATACTTACACACGGGGAAAAGAGGAGGAGAATGGCCTAGTTATTTGTGTAACTAAAACGTTTCTCACAATATCACGTTCAAAGCTATGAATAGATTAATATGTATATACAAAGGGAATGCTTTTTATGTCAAATAGTTGAGAAGAAATTCACCACTTCTCGGTTTCGATGGTCTTGAACTACAAAGTCCAGAATGACAAATTCACCTAGTACTCATAGTGTTAGGTGGCGTCTGTACCACAGTGATGAAGTCACTTGCCCCTGGATGCGGTCAAGGGTTGGCATAGTTGAGCGATTGGGGGCGCCTTAATACAGTGATGACGTCACTTGCCCCTGGATGCGGTCAAGGGTTGGCATAGTTGAGCGATTGGGGGCGCCTTAATACAGTGATGAAGTCACTTGCCCCTGGATGCGGAAGTCTATACCACTTGCATTTGGATGCGGAGGTCCAGGGTTTGCATATCAAGTAATTGGGGGCGTCTGTGACGCAGTGGTTATGTCACCTGCCTCTGGATGCGGAGGTACCTACAGGGTTTGCATAGCAGAGTAATTGGGGGAGATTTTTTAAAAATCTTGACCTTTAAGAGTTTTCATGGCTCTGCCCTGGGGATTCATGTGGAATCTTTTCAAGTTCTTTGGGACCACCTTTGATATGACCTTTCTGTGAGTGGGCTGATCACCTGCTTGTCTGAAAGTCTTTGACCCAGAGGATTTCCAACCCTGTGTTTAGCCATGCTTGATGATCGGGGTGCCTGGATTTATGCCGGGTTTCTTGTATGCCTTTTTATGGCTGAACATGGGGTTGGCCCCAACACCGCTCTGCAGTATTAATGGGGTTTTGTTTAAACAAACAACAAACCTTTTTACGAAATTACTTATTCTTCTTCTTCTTTCTTATCCAACTCCCTTTTACCATTACGGTGTAGGGCCAGCACTATGAGGCTGAATTTCTCTGGATCAAGATATTAAGCCAAGCAGGTGATCAACCCACTGTTGAAGAGTATGTAGCTCATTGTACGAATCGAGGATGAAGGACACAGTGCGTTGATACCGCCGCTTGTCTGGCATCATAGGATCCATAACATTACCAGCTCTGTGTTCGGCTACTCGGATGCCCGCTTTCCGATATTTAGATTCGTGTCTTATTGGAAGAGAGAGTTGATCCAAAGTAGGGCAGGCGGCGTCCCTAGCTCAGTGGTCAAGCCACTAGACTTTGGACGTGGAGGACCGGGGTTCAAGTCCCGCCTGGTAGGATTTTTTATCTGGACCTTTCAAAGTTTTCAAGGCTCTGTCCTGGAGATTGACGTGGAATCTTCTCATGTTCTGTTGAACCGCCTGTGATATGTGTTAAAAGGGCGTTAAACTTCAAACTTTATAACTTTTTTTTTAGTACTGTTCTACACTAGTACAAATCAAAATAGGGCATTGCAGCATTAATGAAGCTTTAAGATTGAGAGTTGTATTCACGGGTAAGCTCTAACACTGGCATTGCGCCCCCTTACATAACAAACATTTGGATACCAATAAGAAGGCAATATAACATTAGAACTTAGGGCATAGGTCATATGCCACGCCCCCCCCCACCCCCTTTCCCTTGATCCTGCATATTGACGACACAGTTAGAAATATAAGCGTGCAATAACACAATTTCATTTTTGTCTCCTTACTTTAGATATCAGTTGATGGTATGGAGATACACACCATTATTGACTAAATGTTTCATGAATAAAGATACTAAAACGACTGCTATCCAGGCATTTGAGTCTTAGGTCCAGGACCTATTGACTTTGTAAGGTGATAATAATAATAATAATAATGATAATAATAATAATAATAATAATAATAGTAATGTAAACTTATATTGGGAGAGAGGCTCTGGGCGCATTACAGCTACTATGGAAAAACAAACATTCGTACCCTTCCCCCACCCCACCCCTCACACACACACCCGCACATATAACAAGAAGTGTACGTTCCCACTCCTAAATTAAATGAATAAATAAATGAGGAGAATAATAGTACCCAGGTGCTATGGATTGCTCATGTTTTTATGGCGCTGAAAGGTAATATAGCGAAAGATGACTAACGAAGGATTTTTCAGTTTCCTTGTTATGACCCTGATAAACTTTGTAAGATGTTATTTTACCTAGCACAAGCAACACATGTTCTCTATGTGGCTGCCACTCAGTCTCTTGGGAGGTAGATTTGCTGTTGATCCTTACTGGTGCATATCACGTATCTTCTATCTTTGTCCATTCTTCTGGCGCCCTCACATTTTTCCTTTTGGTATCATGGTCTCCTTTGTTTTTCTTCGACAGGTTTAAGTGTATCGACGTTATTCTTCACATGCCTAGTCATGTTGGTGGCCGGGTGGACGGTGACCAATGCCCTCTATTACCAACTGTTCCCCGACCGCAAGACTTCCATCTATGGCTTCCTGACCGGCCGGTATGCCACACCTCACCATAGTAGGGTCAGCTGGGACTGGGCTGAACCACAGACTGTGGGGAAGACTATGACCTTTGGGGTCAAGGTAAGATCACAATAGGATTTTAAGATAAGACACTCAATGAACTCAATGGGAGGCGAGGTGGCTGAGTGGTTTAGACAAGGGACTTCCTTCATGGGTTTGAGGCACTTCCTTTTTTCCTTGGGCAAGAAACTTTACTCCGTTTGCCTCACTCGCACCAGGTGTAGAAATTTGGGGAAGTAAATTGTGATAGACCAGCGTCCTATCCAGAAAGTGACAAATTGTGACTTGTCCACTTCACGCTACCGAAACTGGGTTAAGCTCCAGCTCTACGAAGAGTCTTAAGGACATACATACAGTGAACTCAATGACACACCATGTTCTGTGTGGGATATGCTGACAATGAAGAGTTCCTTGGTCAGTATCAGTAAGAGAATAGAATTGAACTCCACACCTCACAAAGATATACATCCAATATGCTCAATACCGTCACTAACTATTATTCCATTCAATTACCTAATAAGCTTGATTATTATAAAAGAAATGAATAGCATGTCTTGGTGTGTTGAGAATAATGGATGAAGATGATGATCATCTTAACTGTAACTGTACATTGCCATCAAAGTAAGCTGTAACTGTACATTGCCATCAAAGTTAGCTGATGATAATTTTTACAACTTAACACACATGGAATAATCCCTTTTCATGTTTTACAATGTTTCGTTTATTCCTGGCAGGCCATTGTACACTGATACCCTTCACAACCCCATGGGGAGTATAGAAATGATAAAGGAAATTTACATCATGTATAATGATGACAATCTGCTGTATTCAGTAATTTGTCATAACATTAGAAATAGGCCAGGAAAGCTTTAGATACTCTTACACATTCATTAGCTGCATACAACAAAGGATTGGTTGGGCTGGGTCGTCAAATTTATTACAATTTTGATTGTATTTTTCCACTGCCAGTTTTATGAGAAGAACGGATCACCGTATCCGGTGTCGGACGGGGATCACATCTTGGTCGAAATCATCCACGAGGGTGTCATGGTCGCAAGGACTTTGGAGTTTGCTGGAAAAGATCCATCAGAGGTCAACCTGGTTCGTTGTTCGTTCACTGTCCATAAGTCAGGGTCATACAAAATTTCCATCATGGTGGGAGGTAGACATATCAAGGACAGTCCGTTCACAAAGGTCTTTGAACCAGGTGGGTTGAAAAGGGTGTATAACTTCAAACTTTAGAGCTTTAGAACCAGATGGGTGGTTTGAAAACTGTTTCTCATGCTTTTCTCTTTTTCTATCTGTTTTACTATTTCTAAGCGTGAACTGTTTGATAGTGTCGTGATCTGATCAACCAGTGTTGATGTCCTGGTTTTTTTCTGTATTTTTTTCCTGTTTTTACATTGGTTAGGGTTGGCCGGCCTGCTTACTCTGCAAACTTCACTCCACTTTAGTGTAATTGAGCACTTGGCTGAATGTTACGTCTGAAGCACTTTTAACAGGCAGCTTAAACTATATATACACCCAGGGAGTTGAGACGGACACTAGAGCGTAGTGACCTGCTGGGGGTAAACAAAACATTGTATTGTAAAGCGCATAAAAAACACCAAGAATTTTTGTAATTCGTTACACAGGTGTTCTCTTTAAAAAGACACTGATGATAAAAGTAAAGTTAAGCATTCATATATTGCATATTAATATTCATGCTCTAGGCGATTTACAACGGTTCGTTTACACCCAAAAGGCCATTAATCTCCAGTATTCCTTCTTAACTCAGTGGGGAGTAATGATGGTGAAGGTTTTTTAGAAAAAGATTCAGAATATGACAACTTTTTTATATAAGAAGAACTGGAGCCAAATTCTACTGTTGAGAAAACAAAGATAATTGATAGTCACAGTTACTGTCTTATTGTGGAGAAGGTTCCAGACGAAATATGGGAATATTTCCGTTGGATGTGAATTTCTAATGGAATCAAGTCCTATCAGAGATGGACTATAAACTCAAGTCCCACCTTTAAGGTGACCTACAATGGGTTGCCAAGTTCCAAAAGCTAACAACGTTAAACTTTACTGAAGTGTCTGAGTTCCGCTTACTGATTTGGAATCCTATTCGAGTTGTCAGATGTATCAAAAGTATCAAGTCTTTGATGTAACTACTTCTCACAAGATATTTGAATAACTTTAACAACCTGAAATCAAAACGTTCACTTAATCCTCATCATTCCTGGTGAAGCAGAAGGCGTCAAATATCAAATACCCACATAACCTTAATTTTTAAAAACCCGGAGTGTTGTCTTATTCTTTTATTGGCAATAAGTATTTCCATACATTTCTTTATCTTACAAATAGAACATCCCCCATCCTCCCCTTTTCACACACAAACATTTTGTACCACACTGAAATATGAATGTAGGAATCATACTCTATCAGACATTGTAGTTGACCTGTTGTTTTTCATATAGGCCCTATTGATCCATCCAAGACTGGCTTCACGCACTACAACTCTACCGTCGTGTTCTCGTCCGGCACAAGCCATCCACTGGTCATCGACACCAGGGACCATTTTGGCAATCTGGCTGCTTACAAAAATGACAACAAAGCCTTTTTCAAAATCAAAGTCAAAGAGGTAAACATATAATTATAGGGTTTTTGATGTTGAAAGGTTGATGACACAGAGACCAGAGTCTTTTTGTGGCACAGTGATAGTGCGGTCGTCAATGGAACCTGAGGTCTGTAGTTGAAATCCTGCCCAGATCAAAGAAAAGGACTTCTTCTGTATCACTCCTTTGTTTTTGTGTTTCTCTCTTTCTCTCATATCTTATCTCTTCACTCATCTCTCTATCTCTCATTTCTTCTCTCTCTGTCATCTTTCTCTCTCTCTCTCTCTCTCTCTCTCTCTCTCTCTCTCTCTCTCTCTCTCTCTCTCTCTCTCTCTCTCTCT
>JARBEQ010248655.1:5088-20457 GCA_030265355.1 Tritonia tetraquetra | reverse complement strand
CCCCCCCCCCCCCCCCCCCCCCCTCCAAAAAAAATAAATTAAAAAATTGACCTAGGCAATTGTGTTATGACCGTGACGATGGTCATTGTGACAAGTTGTTGTTTCATTTCAATCACTGTATTATTACAAAGCCATCTACATATGAAAATATTTCTAATTGTATTTCTAGTAAAAAAGCCCAGACCTGTAAGCTTTAGGATTCAATCCGGCCAGATTGGGCAGCTGTGACATCATAGAGCTCTGTAACATCTGTTGACGTCTGAACACTTTCTCTGGGATGGGGAGTAAGTAACCAATGCTTCCATCAAGGCTCACTGTTAGGTGGAGACAAAAACACAGTGACAGCAGTCAACAAAAAGCAAACTAAAAATTGAAGTATCAAGTCAGCAAATTTAACGACTACAAATACGTTCATTGGAAGTACATTCAGATCTATGGTCACGCGTGACTAACGGATGCCATCACCAAAGTACATTCATGCAAAAGAAAATTAAAAAACCTAACATCCTTACCATTACCAGTATCATGATCGCAAATGTCCAAGAGACCTCCTAGCTCTCCACACTGATACCCAGTAACCAGTTCTGTCTGTCTGCTACACCCAGTAACCAGTTCTGTCTGTCTGCTACACCCAGTAACCAGTTCTGTCTGTCTGCTACCTTTCTTCCTGGTCCTCTTGTTTTATTCCTTATCTATTCCACAACCTCCCATTGCCAATGTTTTGTTCCTTTGTCAATGTTTTGTTCCTTTGTCAATGTTTTGTCCCTATAATCACTGGTAGTTTCCAAAGTTACAAATAAACAATTAAAAACAACCAAAAAGAAGTCAACAACAACAAAAATCACACCTCTCAACATATATGTGGAAGGTGGACACATACAAAAAGAGCCTTTTTTTAACAGCTTATATGACAAGAAATAAAATGAAAAAAAGAGAAGAAAACTACCGTGGTATGTAATATGTCGATGTTCTACAGCAACGTTTTTCTTGCCAGTAGATGGATCCTCCAACTTGCATCTTACACGAAACATGGCATTAATATGGGATCCTAGATTGAAATCACCTCTCCGAAGTAAACGAGTTCCTCCTACACTTTCACGAACTGAGGAAAAAAAATAAATTGATATTGAAAACAGAAATATAACAAAGCAGGTCAATTTATTGTTTGCTTTCTTGTCAAACGAATGATTTTGTAAAAAAAAGGCACATAGGTAATGGAATCTCTCTTATGAATAATACTAGTGTACTATTTATGACATCATGTTTTTTAGCTTTGATCTTCAGAGACATTTTAGGTAAGATGACAAAAGTAGTACCCGAGGCGTGTGAAATGAACCTGTGCAGAGAAAATTCTGCATTCTTGTGACGCAAGGTATATTACATGGGAATTAATAGGAAGGGGGTATTGAGTATAATAACACAATTATTGTGACCAAAAAAAAAAAGTATCCATTTCTCTAAGAAATAGTCCCTTAGAGAGTCTTTTTGATAATGAATTACTTCGTTAAATAAATCGTAACCAGTTATATTTGAAAAATTAGAGGGGAGCTTTCATAAACCAATATGATTTCTTGATATCTTTAAAAGAGTAAGAAACAGTATATTTACCAATCTAAGATGTACAAGCGTATAATAAGAATGGGCAACTAAATACAAATCAAGTCATTTATTGTAAATGAGTGTGTAGGAGGTACCAACCTTCAGGAATGTACGAATACAGCAGGATGTTTTTCTGCCGGTCTGTGGCTGAAATTGACAGTTCAATCAAATGATTTGTCATTGGTACAAAAAGAAATAAAAAAATTTAACAGAAACTTGTTGGTTTTATTTATTTTTCATCTTTCATCGATCTTGCTCGGTGCCAAAACAACACCTTGTTTGTTTGTTTGTTTGATCGAGCCCCATTAATACCGCAGAGTAGTGTTGCGGCCAGCCTTATGTTCAGCTATGAAAGGCACACAAGATACCCGCCGTAAATGCAGGCACCCCAACCACCAAACACGACTGAACACAGAGCCAGAAACTCTTTGGGTCAGAGAGCTTCAGACAACAGGTGACACTGTGTCCACTCGCACCATGAGCAATACACTGATCAGTATTAATCAAAGAAGGGCTTGTAAACAAATTACTGTAGCCATTGTGGGTACCCCCCCAACAATTGATAAAAACTTGGGAGGTACTACCACTCTGGGCACAGAACAACACCCATAAAATCAATTCCTGATATTACTCCGATAACATCCATCCCTGATATTACTCTATGTTCCTACTCCTATGATACAAGGTTATGGTGACTTGTGTTCTCTGTCATTTAGCAGACATTATTATCAAAGATCATCTACAATAAGATATTCAACTTGGCGTATTTCACTATATACTAATACAATTTTAAGAGTAGTTTTCCTCGCACCTTGTGTGATAGTTGTGCCACAGCATGCACTGGATAGAACGCATTTTATGATTTTGGTGCAATATTTTTTTTAGTTCACATAATTTCATCTTAGTCATTCATTTTAATCTGTAAGAATCTATTGATGAAAAGAGAAAGATGTCAACTTACCAGCAAAGCAAAGTGTCTCCCCGTCAACCATAAACTCTGCTGAATATGTTTCCAGTGCTCGGAAATCCTGCAAAGACGCAATACAATATAAATGAATTGAAGGGGAGCAGGCACTAGAAAAGTATCAAGCAAGGTTGGAAAATGTTAAGGTGCCAGAAAAAACACAGAAAAATAGCCATAGAAGAGAAGTGGAATGTTGACAGTAGGAATCAAACCCACACTGCAGCGTAAGACAACACCACCTAGCCAGAGACAGAGGCTATGCTCTAACCAACTGAGCCAAATGGCCACCCACACCGCAGGTTCGATACCTACTGTCAACATTCCACTTTTCTTCTATGGCTATTTTTCTGGCACTTTTCCAACCTTGCTTGATATACACTATAAAAACACTTGGTAAAAATGGATATAGAATAATGATACTAAAAATACACACATCTAGAATTTGAATACTTGAAATTTAACCTAGGTTCTCAAGATCACATCAAAATTGACATGATACACATATCTTTGACTGAGTGCAAAAAGTGATTATATGTATATGTACATAGCAAACTATGTCATGAAGAACAGTTACATACCAGTTCAAGTTCCAAGTCAACGATACTACTACTGGGAAAGTTTTATCTAATTTGAAAGGTGTAAAACATTTGGAGTGGATTCCGATGACTTGTTTTACAAATATTTTTTACTTGAAATACATGAAGACTTTAAGAACAATCCCCTTGTGTAAAGAAATAGACAATTCCTGTGTAATAAAAAGGTAGTTTTATGGATGAATAAAGAAGGATAAAAACCATGAGGGATTTCTAACAAGGAAAATTGTTAATGTCTTTTTCAACAAAATAAAGATAGAATTTGAAGATTCCACGCAAATCTTCTGTGAGATCCAGATAAAAGAATCCTGTATAAGGGGGATTTGAACCCAGATCACACATCCAGGTGCGAGGGAAATGACCCCTAAGAGTAGGTACATAGTTATCAAGCACTCACCCGACTAACAAATGAAAGCACTCTTAAATCTTCTTGATATCTGTAGACAGTGATACTCTTGAGAACGTCCGCTGCCAGGATGAGATTTTTAACGACTTTCAACGACAGAATGTAGATCATGGAGTCGATGAAGGCCACACCGGATAGATCGTCATCTTTCAGAGACCAGATATATATCTGGATGCAATTTTAAAACAAATATGTAGATTAATAAAAACAAAAAACAAATTCTCAAGTATACGAAAAGTTTAAAATTGTTAGTTTTACCCCCTTGGCAACACATTTTATGTCATATCAAAGGCAGGACTTCCAAATTATAGTCCATCTCCAATAGGACTTGATTCCATTAGAATCAACAGGGTCAGGGCCATAAAACTCGAGAAAGTTCAAAGGAAAAAATCCCAATGTCTCCGCCAGGAATCGAACCTAGTACCTTCTGCTCACGAAGCGAAAGCATTGACGCGCTACGCCACAAGTCCCCCTCAAGTGTAACAAAAATCAAATGAGGTTATTGATTGTCAGAGTTCTGACCACAGAGATAAAATACTATGGATCCAAGAATTGCAGACAAGCAGGTGATCGGTTCACTATATCTATATCTGAACAGTATAAACCACAAATGGGAACAAAGCATTACGATTAGCCTTGTGGCCAAGTCTACGGTAATTGTCAAACCTTTGTTGCTCATTAGATGATCAATGAAAGTTATCAAGTTAATTAATAAAGAATCCCTCACCTTTTGTCCAATGGCTGTGATGAGAAGTCCATTGAGGTATGTGATGGCTGACACTGGCCCTTTCTGTTCCTTGTCATATAGAACCTAAAAAGGAAAAAAAAAATATCAAAATTCATACGACCTCTTTTAATTATCTGTTAAATAGAACTAAATAAATTAAATTACACTAATTTTTTTCATTCAACACTTTAATGTCTCATCCTGGCGATTGGAGAGCTTCTGTATTTTTCCTTGTTGTATCTTCCCGCTGTCTAGGTCTAGACTACCTATGCCTTCATTTAGACGGTGCTTTAGAAAGCGGATACGTTAATTTTTCAGACATGCACTGTCACTCAATTCGGCCATCTGTTGCCGCAATATCACTTAAAAACACTTTTAATCCCTGGATAATCTTCATTCTATGTGCTAGTCTTATCGATTCGACATGTTTCTTGCCAACCTAGACGTCTAGACCCTGATTTTGATGATTTAAAGCGTATCATTTCTAGTTCAGATTCCCGTAGATCACTGATATTTGGAATGTATTAAATTGAAAAATGTATAAATTTCTTCACTAATTTCTCTTTCAAAGTAGTTTTAAGCTTTCACCGAAAATGTGGTGCACTTTATGAGAAAACCGACGAGCAATTGATATTTTCTTTGGGACTCAAACCCTCTAAAATCTGCTTGGGGCACGATACAGAAAATTTGATGAGTCAAGCAAACTTGGGTCACAAAAAGATGAATGCCTCAGGTCCTAATCAATCAAACATTAATCTTCTTCATCACAATAAAAGACAGATTGGTAAATTGATAACTATGGAAGAAACATAAGATATAGGGTATACGTTTCTGTTTTGGAGTGTGTCGGAGACAGTGATTTTTAAAAAATAATTCTTTTTCACATTGAATTCAACTGAATAATAGAATCTGCTAGCAGAAAACCCCCTCAAAGTTAGGAGTGTGAAACGTAAAATAATTTGTTTATTAGCACAGAAAGGTACAACCCGAAACATTCTTGGTAAATATACCATGTCCCTGTATGAAACTATCTCACTTCACATTGAAATTTGTACTCTTACAACGTTGAAAACTTAGGTTTTAAAGTTTGATACCTTAATTTTATTCTTTGTGAGAGGTTTTCCTGGCTCTGGGACGACTTCAATGATTTCAATGATGATGATCTGGATGAGAAATTCAAAGAGTGGAAATTTGCATTGTAAAAACAAAATTGGAGTGACATAAATTCAATTGATTGGCTATCTAATATAATAATAATAATAATAATAATAATAATAATAATAATAATAATAATAATAATAATAATAATAACAACAATAATAATAATAATGAATATATTTGTATAGCGCCTAATTCCATCAAGATGATCAAAGGGCTTGACAATGTCATCACAACGTAACAATATCGAGTGAAAACAAACATTTCAAAGATTCACAGATACGAAGAAAGAAAGAGTTCAGTTTTTGGAGATTTTCTAAAAGAATGAAAATTTTTAGTTTCTAGTTTTGGCTGAGAGAGAATTCCAAACAAAAAGAGCTGAGTATGTAAAAGCAGAAAGCTTTGATTTAGAGATAGATTGTTTTAAGAGCAAAGAATCACTTTAATATAACGTAAATCATTAAACATTCACCTTCTCTATAATATATGGATCTGTATGTTTGTCTATTTGTTTATGTCTGTTCAAATGTAAACAACATCTTTACTCACTCTGCCTCTCGCCACCACATCCTCTCCCATGCAGTACGCTGTTCCCATTGTAATGTAACCTTTCAACCCAGACAGAGTTCCTTCAGACTTCAGTTGGGCACTGGAGAGACAAGTTATGTGTTCCCAATCACCGCATTCATACCTGCAAGTGGACAAGAAAAAACAATCACTGTATTCTTACCTGCAAGTGGACACGAAAAACAAAAAAACAAAAAAAACAAATATCAAATTGATATCAGATGGGTCATTTCATTATTTCAAATTTCTTATAGAAAATACACACTCAATTTCTTTTAACTAATTATTAATCCTCTCACCAGGGTTAGAATTTGAAGAGATGAACAACCATTTCTTTCTTTCTTTATCAATAACCTTTTTAGTATCTTTCGGTGTAACATATTATTTCTTTACCATTAATGGATCTAGTATTCCATGTCCCTATGTTCATTGTCCTTTTCCGTGCATGAGTGGTCACCGTGTAATCAATCCGTGAGTCAGGCATATGCATATTTCTTGGAATCAATTTGGTTCGGGCAAGTAGGAGATTACCCCACTGTTCTCTAGATAAGTGGTGGGGGTGCCACCTCAGAGGCCCTTACCGGGCACTGTGACCTCTTGGTCTGGATCTTCATTTGAGGCCTTCCCAACATGGTTGTACCTGTTTGGTATAACCCTCAAAGTCATTAGATCACTCAAGCCTCTCATTGCAACAAGGTCGGTCACAAAGGAGAGGGTGAACAAACCTGACAGAGGTTATATCCATATTCAAAAGACTGAAACAACAATCAAATGACCATTATACTCTGATTACCTTACTCGACTCAGGTGTCAATGAGTCGAGTAAGGTACCAGAGTTAAGTGCCTTACCTAAGGGCACAGCCCCCGAGTGGTCACCCTTCCAAACACTGATCACACAGTCAATGTAGCTTGACCACGCTGACCGGTTCAGCGTGCTACTCGTTCAGCCACCAGCGCCTCTAAGGGCAAAATCAAACAGCCTATGAGAGTTCTGAGTTTTTCTTCTCCTTTATAGACTTTAAATTTCCCTTTACTTACTTCGCATCAGGAATGGGCTCCCACGTGCTTGGCGTGTACAACTGAAGTGTGTACTTGGACATTTCTGGGTATATGAAGCGTTCTCCTGCAGGATGTACAACATTCATTTATTGACATGATAGGATTAAAACATAACAATGGAAGACGTGTCCAATGGAAATTCTTATGTCTCTCTTTGTTGACATTGAGGTAAAAAATGATAATGGGCTATGGGGTGTAAAATGTGTTTGGAACGTATTATATATGTTTTGAGTTGACACAAGGATCGACCAGAATTTTGTTCTCTGAAATAAGGTCACGTTACTTTGACAACATGAGGAAACAATAAACGTGACTTATTATTTTCAATTGTTGCTAACTATGATGTTATTCAGTAGTCTCTACAACAAAGTACCTGATACAGCATTGAAGGCAATGGCCCAAACCTAGAGGACTTACAACCCAGCATGAAATACACATCGGGAAAGGAAAACAGGAAAAATACACTAAGGCCTCTATCATAATGATGATATAATAACGTAACCATGTGATACACACCTCTCTCTACGTAGTCCCATTCCCTGTCGTCTGACTGTACCTTTGGAAGCTTGTTGGTACTTTCCTTTATACTGGTAACCACCGCATACAACTACGGGAGTAAAGAGAATATTTCAATTTTACTCAACTCATTATCTCTCTTGTTTTATGCTTGATATTATTTTCAATGTTTGACTTTAAAATGAAAATTTAAAATGGATATTGTTTTTTTTAATCAATTCCCCAATTCAACATTACCCAATGACTAATTAGCTCAGTTGGTTAGAGCATGGCCTCTGTCTCTGGCTAGGCGGTGTTGTCGTACGCCACGGTGTAGGTTCGATTCCAACTGTCAATATTCCACTTTTCTGCTATGGCTATTTTTCTGTATTGTTCTGGCACTTTAACATGTTTCATCCTTGCTCAACATTACCCAACAATGTCAATGTTAAGCCGCAGCCTCCGAGTGCTTCGTTGTTTCCTTGGGTGAGAAAAACCAACAACTACGATTGTCTCACTCGACCCAGATGTAGAAACGTTACCAAATCATCAACAGAGTTTGAAGAGTAATTGTAATAGACCAGCATCCTGCCTAGAAATTGACAAATTATATCGTAATTGCTTCCTGCTCCTGACACTGTGTCTAGGATCGGCATCTTAGTTTTCTCCATCAGCCCTGTTTTAAGATAACAAAGCATTAGCGTGTAGCTTGATATTCCAGAGAGCCTCTAATATACTCAAAACAATTTTGTTGTAAAACCCTTTAGCCCATAAAATTGCAAAATAATTCTCGAACTATTCCCAATACTTACTTTACTGTCGTTGTGGTAAGCGATGTAGTGAGGCGTGCATCGGAGGGGGACTCTCCGGATTGGCCAAGGGGCATCGTAGGTAACATGGGTTGGCAGGACACAGATACACAGATCAGACTGGACATTTCAACACAAGAAAGAAATACAAGTTATGAAACATTTACTTAGAATAATCCATTACTGAAAACACTTTATGAATAATATATCTGAACATTTTGTGTCATGTCTAACAACAAAAATCTGAATCAGAATACATCACTGCTGTCCCTCCATAACCGTGTTAGCACAAAATTGTGTCTAAAAATTTTGGGTGCTAAAAATAATCTACGATTGCTGTTCCATATGATATAAAAAGATCTCTTTCTTTCTTCTTTCTTTATCAATAACCTTTTAGTACCTTTCGGTGTAAGGTGTATATAAAAAGATGGGACGAAAAAATTATTAAAAGAAGCAAAATATAAATGCTTGCAAAATTTTGATTCAATACGTTATTTAGAAATAAAAAATGACTTCCGTATGTAAAATTGACCTATACATGCATACATGGTCAGCATCTGACATTGATGATATATGTATTAATGTAATCACCACACATCCATCCACAATACACAGAGGCATTGGTCTCACCTTTCTGTTGAAGTAGAGGAATCCATTAGGACAATTGACATTGTGAAAAGACGTGAAACAGGTGATCCAGCCATCGATACTCATGGGATGTATTCGTAACGACCCCTTGGAGGTCATGAATATCCAGTGGGGGTACGGGCCACAAATAAAAACCTGGATGGACAGAAAAGTAAAAGGCAACAATGAAAGTGATATCATTTAGAGTATTTCTAAAACACCTGCCAAAAATATCAACATGGGTGCCAGGGAACGGCACACAAAAAGTCTGAAGCTCAACTTGACCAAAGACAAAAAGCCGGAATGGTCACAAATGTAACTTAAATTACTCATGTAAAAAAGCTCAGTGGTAAACAGACAGAATTTGAAACAAAAGGGCAGAGATTAAAAATCGCGAAGGTATAAAAAACTGGAAATCTGATTTGAGCCCGACGGCTGGCACCCATGTACAAAGCTTAGTGGATAATAACTAGAACAATTAAACAACCAAAATAAAACATTAGGGAAGGAAGAAGATGAAACCCAAATCAAAGGAGGAGAATAAAAAAGAATATTTCCACATTACCCCTGAATATCCAGAAACATTATCAAAATATCTCAGTTGCTGAATGTGATCGAGAGGAGCATTTTCATCAGGAGGTTCCTCCTCATCCTCTCCTTTCCTCCTCCCACCGGTTCGTTTTTCTTTCAGTATCAAATTGTGGGCAATCTTTTTAAAACGAAGTCGAAGGTGGTCCCCAATCAAACGAGCGTCGACTGATGAGGGGATGTGTGGGAAGGCTTCGTAGATAAGCAGGTCTTCGTCCACACGAGCCTGGCCATGGGAAGAAAAAGGAAATCAAATCATCGTCCTTAGCAACAAGTTCTAGAGATCTGTGAAAAGTTTCCGTTTATATCTGTATCATTGGACTATCCAACTTACTCCTTTGAATTACATCTTTATTTGTTGTAGATCATAGAATAAGCATAATTACAATCCTTTCTGGTTAATCTTCTTTCTTTATCAATAACCTTTTTAGTACCTTTCGGTGTAAGGTTTAATGCATCTCTGGTTAATGCACTCGTCAATTACTCTTCCAATGCTCAGACGAGAAATCGGTACCCATATCTGCTAATGGGCTGAGTGAGGGATAGTACAGTTTCTCTCCCAAGGAAAAAATGACATGCATGACAGATTTGAACCAATGACCCTGAGCATGGAGTTTCACTGTGACTACTGCACTACCTCACCTTGGTGTATGCTGTAAACCTTCAATAATTCCGTCCTATGATAAATGTCAGTGAACTCACCATGAGATACGGATGAGATTTGTTGTGACCCAATCCAAACATTCGAACCTCTTTCACCACGGGCATCTCGTCAATGGTTTGTTGTTGTTGTTTGTCCGATGTCAGACCACTTGAAGACCTGTACGAGGATTAGAACAGGCAACGCATAAACAGAGACTGACAAGAAAACTATAGTGGGGTTTAACTGGTAAAAAAATTAAGTAAAGGTAAAAAAATGAGGGTCATACCTAGTTTAAATCAAATAATTGATTTTTTTAAAAACTTGGTCTCAAGTTGTCTATAGACAATCAATTTCTTTTATATCTATTTCAACTTTTACAAATCCTCAATATCGCCAAGCCTGCTTACCAACTCTGACCAGAGTAAAAACACAACATTGATATAGAGTAAGAGGAAAAACCTTGTGAAGAAATAAAAAGGATTTTTCAATAAAAACGGTAAAACAGATCATTTGACTAAAAACAACCAGGCCAGGACCTGACTTATCTATAACCCCCCTAGCTTTCCCCTTTGTCACCTACTTTCCCCTACTGTTCACATTCCCATACAGTATATTAAAATGTCCTGTTTCTTCTTAATAATAATAATAGGGGAAAAGTTGATGATAAAACAAAATATCAACCCAAAATAAAGAACTAAATGATTTTAAACAGATTGACCTACCCTGATTTGGATAAGTCGTAGGTGGGTCCACTATCAACCAGAGTTCTCTGACCCAGAACCCAAAATAAAGAACTAAATGATTTTAAACAGATTGACCTACCCTGATTTGGATAAGTCGTAGGTGGGTCCACTATCAACCAGAGTTCTCTGACCCAGAACCCAAAATAAAGAACTAAATGATTTTAAAAAGATTGACCTACCCTGATTTGGATAAGTCGTAGGTGGGTCCGCTATCAACTAGAGTTCTCTGACCCAGAGGAAAGCTTTTGACCAAGAAGCCAAGCTTGCATTCTGGTAAGGAGTAGATCTGAGGGAAAAAAACGGGAATGAATTGATGATCACCGATAGCCACTACAGAAGATCAATGCTATGGGGCCACAACATGCCAAAAACAAACAGACACAACAGGTGAATGGGAGCCGAGACGATTAGATCCAGCAATGGATGGACAAAGCCTAGTACGTGAGTAAGTTGGAAGTAAGCAGGTAAGTAATTAAGTAAGTAAGTAATTAAGTAAGATATTGGCTCAAAAGTTCCCACAAAGATGATCTAAATCATCCTTGACAAAGACTAAAGAATGCATATGAATACCCTTTGAGTGAATATTTCCTTTCTTTCTTATCCAATTCCCTTTTACCATTACAGTGTAGGGCCAGCACAATGAGGCTGGATTTCTCTAGATCAAGAATATTATGAGTGAATATTTACTGATGGCAAATTACCTCAAGCTGTCCATTTTCACGTGACAAAATCAGCCAGGAGGTCGGTGTTATCTTTCTTGGGGTCTTTTTCTCTCTGATTGATACAAAATTCCGTCATCAATGAGATTAAATGATATAAAGACAAATAAATAAACATTTCAAAGGTTGTTCCCGTTTGACACCAGAGAGTAGTATCAACTCAACGACCTCATATTATTTTGAGATTATCGTAACATTAAAGAAAGGATACAAAGAATGCATAATGTCGCAAAGCCAGATCAAGTCTGAAAACCGTACGATGAAAAGAAAAAAGACATATCATGATTTCTAATAATGAAATACTTTGCTTTGAAAAGTAATGTGAAAATTGGCATAACCTTTGAACCTAATTTTTAAATGGTGTGCATTAGGAAATTTCAAGCACAATTTTATCACAAAGTATCAGCACCACCATTAAATGAGTAATATTGCTACATAGGATTTAACATGGTGACCCCCATTGAAGAAAGGTCAAAGGTAGAGGTGAGAGGTGTAGTACAATTTCTGTTTGCAAATGGAAAAAAATCCAACCAAAATTAACAAAGATATTGGTACCACATAGAGTAAAACGCTATGAGTATAAAACTGGGCGTCCTCAGTCTTCAACATGTGAAGAAAAGATTGCTTGCATTGATGAGTTAAAGAGGAAAAACAGGCACATGAAAATTCGAGAAATGGCTTCCATCCTTAAAATTTCACAAGGTATTGTTCATGATATTGTCACATTACTTTTTGAACAACCGCAGCTGCAGCTAATACTACAAAACAAAAATGTTTGAATACATACTGGGACTGTTCTTGTGATGGTTTGATATCCTCAAGCTTGGGGGCACATACTTCAGCATACAACAACTCATCTTCATCATCAACAAATCTAAAGAGGGAAAAATTTAGATCTATATATATTTTGTTTAAAAAAACCTCATATGACTTATTGGAAAGCCATTATAATACCTAAAAAAGTGAGGATTGAAATTAATTAATCTTTTTTTTATTATCCCAGACAAAAGTAAATGACAACATGAATTATTCCAGACACATATTATTATTATTTTGTCTTTCAATAATTATTCTTAAGACTGAGATTGATTTATCAGAAATTATTTTTTTTACAGACTTACTCATTTGTAGGGGCAATGTTGCTTGCCGCAGGTTTCTCTTTTTCTTTCTTTTCTTCCTGGTTATCAGCTACAGGACTTTCTGTCATGAAGAGGCCACTGTAATCTCTGTACGTTGCTACAGCCAGGATTCGGGGGTTCTAGTGTAGGAATAGATTATCATAGATAATATGAAATTGTATCATTTCTCAAATACAAGATTTTCATTGACCAGTTTCTTTTCAATTAACACAATCAATCAAGTTCACATTCTTTCTTTTTTATTCAGTTCCCTTTTACCATTACAGTGTATGGCCAGCACTATGCGGAGGCTGGATTTCTGTGGATCAAGATATTAAGCCAAGCAGGTGATCAACCCACTGTGATTTGTGGTAGGAGTTAATTTTGCCCGGATTGCAGCCATCTAGTCGATTTTCACCTGCCAAGGACCTCCGAGTTTATCTAGGTTCTTTGATCCCACCTACCTGAATAGGATCAGAGGAGTGGCATATAGGTTTTCACCGAGTTTCAAGGAGAAAAATACCAGACAGTGTCGCTGCCGGGAATCAAACCCGGTACCTTTTGCTTCAGAGGCGAGAACCGTACCTCTGCACCACTGGGACCCCCATCGTGTTCACATCAAAAGGTAACAGTAAGTTGTTAGGCTTTACAATTCAGGAAACTTTAAGAGGGGAATCCTTGACATCGACCAATAAAATATACAAGTTATCATTTAGACCAAAAAAAATTAATTCAACAAATTCATTTACCATATTAAGAGATATCTTTGTAGCATTCAGTCTTGCTCCTCCAAGGAGCCGATCTTCCTTGAGTGTGAACATCATTAAACGTCCCTCTGCTCCCATCACGATAATATGAGGGTCGCAGACTGAACAGCTTTGAATCGAGGAGCCGAGATCTACTGGAATATGCTGTATCTGTTGGGCTGGGGGATGGAAATAAAGGCAAATCATTCAAACAAGGGGGAAAAACTCCTGTGCAAAATAAAACAACTCTTACGGTCACATTGGTCAGTAAAATAAATAATAAGATATCATATTCTGAAAACAAGACAGTATCTGTGATAGAATGGTTAACAGTTCGTGTTTTTATCAACTAGAAGCCAAGAAATATTTTAAGATATTTGAATGTAGATGGATTCCAATAATATGTAAGCAAAGCTTTCTGAGTGGTGGATTGGAAACATCTTAAATAGGTCTCAGACCTTTCTCCGGTAGTCATATTTGTCAAAGTGTCAACTCCTCATAGGGTTTTCAAGGGTTAAAAAAATATTCTCTTTCATTCTTTATCAATAACCTTTAGTACCTTTCGGTGTAAGGTTTATGTGTGATACACAAACTTTCACCATTTATCCCTATTCAGTGACATCTTCTTTACCTCTGCAAGCCTAGATCATCTCTTTTTTATTATTTCTGAAACTGCATCCTGACACATTTTCTTTGGTCTACGTCTAGGTAGTTGTTCTTGCTGTTTACATTCTAGTATTGTTATCTTTCATTCTGTTTATGTGTCCAAACCATCTTAATTGATTTTTATCTATTTTCTTTAAAAAAAATATATCAACAAATAATAATCAAAACAACAACATAAAGATAAAAAGAAAAAGAGGATTAATTCCTACTTCCTTCCAAGAGTCTGATGGCCGTGGGTGAGACCTGTAAAATGTAACGATTTTCTCCCACGTTACCCACAAACACAGTGGATGTCTGTGTGCTGAAACCACTGTGATCCAGTTCGTTAATCTCCTCTCCTGTTTGCAACACCTGAAATAATCAAACAGTAATTTCAAAATTTGCAATTTGTTTAAAAGTCACCACCCAGCAGTGATACTCCCAGTCCCATATCTAGCATTGCTGAACACAGTGCCGGGATAACTCTGATGAACCAGGTAGATAAAACCAGCAGGTGATCAGCTCATTGTATTCATTCTATCTCTATATCTAAACAGGAAAACAATTAGATAATTTTATCAAAATATTTTCAGCACTATATAGGAAATAAGATTTCATTTCATGACAGGAAACTTAACACATCACGAAAAGAATATTCATTCTATTCTTCAATTAACGGTTCATGTATGGATTCTACTAATTGCTTTCTTAATGTCTTTTTATTAAAAGCTCTTTGAGTTCAGGCCAGCTTTTCCCAGGTCCTTCGGATGGGTGGGGGGGGGCCCCCCCCCTTTTTTTTCCCTTTCCCAACAGTACCATACTAGACTCTCTCCGACTCAAAACCAGGTACGCATGTTCATTGCTTATTTTGTCTTTCTCTTCCTCCACTTCAGCATCTTCGTCTTTGGTAGCAGCTTCTTCTGTTTCCTCATCCTGATCAGTGGTCACTGCCGGCCCTCTCACAGTCCACATATCTATACAACCCACTAAGGAGAAGGTCGTCACAACTTGAGGGCGAATTGTGTGCTGTCAATACAACAAAAAATATTTAAAAAGTTGCAGGATAAAGAATGTGTAAAATATCAATAACCACATCTAACTTGATTTAGTTTATAAAGACACATAATTCTATGACACTGACCGGGGGGGGGGGGGGGGGGGGG
>JARBEQ010248644.1:0-11334 GCA_030265355.1 Tritonia tetraquetra | reverse complement strand
GTTTCTTACCGACCAGCTACCCACACTGCGATAGGAGTTTATTCCAATGTCCCTTTCGCTACTTGCTACGTGCACTGTTATAGCTAGTTTCTTACCGTTTGCGACCAGCTAACTCACACTGCGTATGGGTACGAAACTATTTTAAACGATTCATTTTCTGTGCAAACTACTCTATCTCTTTTGTTTGCTGTGTCTGAAACTGGCTCTGGTCTTTTTGAATGGTTTTGGGAATTAAGGTCCAGTTGCGAAAGAGTTGTTTGCTTACAACACTGATATCTTACTTTTACTTATAAAAGCATCTATCGTTTGAGTATCCATAGAATGATTCATGATTTAATCATGTGTAAAGAAGAGAAGAGGAAAGTGTACGAAAAGGCTTGAGACTGAAAATCTGTAAAAAAGAAAAGAGTTAAAGAAGGTGACCAAGAAGGAGATGAATGGAAAGGATAAAAGGGTCCCTAGCTCAGTGATCAAGCCACTAGACTTTGGATGCGGAGGACCGGGGTTCAAGTCCCGCCTGATGCAGACTTTTTTCTCTGGATCTTTCAGAGTTTTCAAGGCTCTGTCCTGGAGACTCACGTGGAATCTTCTCAAGTTCTGTTGGACCGCCTTTGATATGAACTTTATGTGTTAAAAGGGGCGTTAAACTTTAAACGTTAGAACTTTCTTGTTTAGATAAAGGTGGAAAGAACTGGAAGCTGATGAAAATGACGTTATTGACTGGCTACCATGGACGACAAGCATTCACGTTGGCAACCCTTGAATCTGTGTGGCAAGCTGAAAAAAAGAATAAGTATTCAAATCATTACCTGAGTCAATTCAGCTTCTTTCTGCTCAATGACTTTCTCCATTGCTTCGGTCGCCTGGGCAGCTTCCTCAATCTGAGTCTTCAGTTCCTGAATTTCCAAGGTCAACTGGTAGATTTCATTATCTTTTTCCTCAACAGAGTTTTCCAGGGACTCAATAACCTGAGTAGAAAGGGGGGGAAAGGAAAAAATCAAAAATTGACACACAAGTTTAAAGTGGTGCAGAGGTACGGTTCTCGTCTCTGAAGCAAAAGGTACCGGGTTCGATTCCCGGCAGCGACACTGATGGGTATTTTTCTCCTTGAAACTCGGTGAAAACCTACATGCCACTCCCATGATCCCATTCAGGTAGGTGGGATCATAGAACCTAGTCCTATCGGAGATGGACGATAAATTCGGAGGTCCGGTGCGCAAGTTGTGCACATTAAAGAACCCTTGGTAGTTGAAAATCGATAAGAGTAGGGCACAAGGCCACTGTTCGGGTAAATTAATTCCTACCACAAAGGTCACAGTGGGTTGATCACCTGCTTGACTTAATATCTTGATCCACAGAACACCAGCCTCATAGTGTTGGCCCTACACTGTAATGGTAAAAGGGAACTGGATAAGAAAGAAAAAAAGTTTAAAATAAATATAAACTATGTACAACCCATACCAAACATATAACACTAGTGACCACACGCTGCGAAGAGTCGGGGTTTTTTAAGATATCATTTAAAAATTCAATCCAGCTGAAAACTATACGCACCTTTTTCTGGTCCAATTCATTTTGTTTTTCATTTTGTAGATCTTCAAGGGATGATTTCATCTCGTCGTTATCCTTCGCCACGACAAGTAGCTCCTGCTGCAGTTTCTGAATCTCCTCCTCTTTTTCAGAGAGTTCTGATTTGATGCTATCTACGTCTTTTTGCTTCTCCAACAGCTTTGATTTAATTTCTTTGAGCTCGTTATCTTTCTCATCCAAGTCCCTCCTCGACACAGCAAATTGCTCTTCTAAAGAATGCATTTCTCCTTCTCGTTTAGCAATTGTGTCTTCAAACTCCTGTTGAATACTGGTCTGTGAAAGATAATGCAAGGAACTTGTTTAAGATAAAATAAAAAGACAGTTGCAAAAGGAAACCATGTATCAAGAATCATGCCTTTATGTTTTACTCAAATTTGTATTTTACTGTATAATACATAATTCAATCAAAGAACTCTACATGACCGTTAGACCAAACTCAATAAAATGATTAATGCCATTAATTTAAAACAATAGGCAAACCATTGCAACCAGCATCTACTTAATGACATCTTACATTTTGTGCAATATGATCTATTCTTTTCTTTAAAAAATACTTTTAACTTTTTTACTTTAAATTCCTAAATAACAGTAAAAAGTAATTGCGTTGAATACTGTACATCTATAATTACGTGACATAAAACACTAGGACAATAATTCCAGCATTCCTCACATCTTTTGATATTTTATCAAACCATATATCCATACTAGATCTAATTGAAAACAAGAATAGTTTGTTCAATAAAAAGACATATGTCTGCAAGATTTCCCGACAAGAATCAAGTACCAGAAAACATGACATTAGTTATTCTAACACACTCTCACAGCAAAACTTGGGGACAAAATGAAGGTTACAAGAGAATTATATCAGAAAAACTCTAAAAATGATACAATTGTAAAAATAGTTAAATTGTAAAAATAAAAAATAAAAATAAAAATAAAGTAATCAAAATCTATAAATAGTCCCTCTCAGCACCCTTAGCATGAAAACAATATAAAGACTTCAAAGATTTCAAAAAGAAAATAAATGTTTAAAGAACAATCAGGTTATTCAGAAATCTGACAGATTAGAAGTTATTAATTTTTTTTAGAGGATACTAATTCTATAAAAAAGATTGAGTCATAGATTTAACAAAAAAAAAAAAAAAGAACAGGAAAATTAAAAAGTTTTTTTTTTTTTAATTTGAAAGTAACACCTTTTTACTAACCGAGATTAATCATTTCTGAGTTGTGTAACTCAATATAAGTATACATGTGTGTAATCCAATGATTATATTTGAACACCCAAACTACAGCATATTACCCTCGGGACACAATAGATATGTAGTGGTAATTTGGTTTCTACCTTTATGGTCATACATAATGTTGACTGTATCTGTGGTTTGTATCTGTGGTTTGTATCTGTGGTTTGTATCTGTGGTTTGTATCTGTGTTTTGTATCTGTGGTTTGTATCTGTGGTTTGTATCTGTGGTTTGTATCTGTGTGGTTCATAGAGTTATTCTAACAAAGCGAGATATGTGACAGGAAAATTGAAACTGGTTCTAAAATATAATGATGAGAATGAGTAAGAGAATTTGTTGAAATATCGAGACACAGTACAAATAAGGTTCCTTGAAATCTATTGATCACAATCACTGTGATGAGTATACAAGCCTAAGAATTATTCTATGAAAACATTTCAAATCTTGCTTAACTCCTTCTGTACCAGCTCTATAATTCCCAAATCCGTTAAAAAAGACCTAGAGCTACTTTTTAGAGGTAAAATGAACTTAGACAGAGATAAAATACTATAATATATATATATATAAATCTTTTCAAAATTAAATGAAGAATGCAAATAAAGTGATTTGATTGTAAATCTTAAGTTATGTATAGGGAATGACCGAGTGAAAACTGGCCGTATGGAGTGGCCACTGGTACATTTTACTTGGCCAACACTGGCCATATAGAATGGCCGCTGGTACGGAAAGAGTTAATCAAATTGATACTTATGTCATTGCACTGAATGCAAATATTGATTTTTTTTTTTTTTTAATTCTTAACAAAATGGACCAAACTCTATTGATTTTAAAATTCGCATAATTCTTTTCCATTTTGCTGACATGCCTTAGGGGAAATCAGGTCAAGGATAAATTGTTTCAGTTGAAACAGAAAATAAATAACTCAAAAGATAAGAAGATTATATTAGAGGGAATCAAGTATCATTCCAAGTCAAAAGAACTAGAGGAAAGTAGAATGGGGTAATAGGGAAAGGGTTACAAGTCAGGAATTCATTAAATCCATACAGAGAGGATAACAACCTTGATTTTTCTCATAAAAGCCATCTGGGGATAGAAATGTCATATCCATAAAGTTGAAATAGTGTGGTGAGAGAACAAAGATGTCATCATACTTTTTATCTTTCTACGGTCCAGGTTCCTGCACCTGTTTCTAAATCAAATATTATTCCAGGGCTTTTCAAGCACTTTTCCCAGGCAAAATTGTTATAGCAACGTTAATGATGGCATAAAACATTTTTTTATCATCTGGCTGGTAGGACAAAATTCCAGGGCCTTTCCAGGGTACAAATACAAATCACATCGCGTTTCAAGGGATTTTCAATATTTTCATTCAATTCCAGGGCTTTTCAAGGAATCCCTCGAATCTAACGGCTGTGCAGGAACCATTCACATTGGAGTGGGTCGGCTGTGAGTGGGTTGATGGTGTGGAAAATACACAGATATATAACAAAAACTTGTATTCACAGAATCTCAACATTTGTCAACCATAAGGACAAATTTTAAAAACCAGGCTACAGTTAGAGCTATAAGTAAAACAAGAAGGCTTAAACTTTAAAACTCGTTCCTATCCATCTCAGTACAAAGTGGGAAGAAACCAAACACCTATTTCCACTTGGTTGCACGGTGACCACAGCCTTTTGTTCATGGTTGTGTTTTAATAAATGGTGAGGTTTTGATTTTGGACACTTTAAAAAAAAAACCTAATGAGGTAAAAATGAGAGTAAAAGCTGAAATGTCTTTTCTACGCAGACTATTGAAATCCAACGTCAGCCTCAACAAGCCACAAGTCTTGAACTATAAACAAAACAAATCACCTGGATTTCACACAGTGAGGACAACTACTTTGAACGAGACATTTGATAGCATACTTTTCAAAGACATGAGACCAAAAAAAAATATTCAACACAAAATTTGTTATACTGGATTGAGGGAAAAAATAGTGTTCAAAATGTGACATGCTGTAACAAACAACATCCTTGTTCAACTCTTGTGAGTAAAATATTCCTCCCTGACATAAACAAAACTAAAAAGATAATATGATCTAAGAGTTTAGCGGATATCGAGTCTTATGGGTATACAGTAAAACTAGCTATGGCAGTGTCAAAGGATGAAATACAAATAACACAATTTGAAGTTTTGCAACTCTACAAATTATATTCGCATACTCCTACCAGTGAGCATCAAACAATATCGACAGATTATCATTTCTTTGGTTTCGTTACTCTTATGCACTGAACTGAAAATCCCCTTTGCAACACTTGCTGATTTCATTTAGGTCCCCCTGTATTGCATTTGAGGGGGTGAGATGCAAAAACAGATATATCCAAAAAATACTAATTGAGAAAATCCACATTGTCTCCTATCATGTCTCCTATCATGTCTCCTATCATGTCTCCTATCAAATCTGTAGAAATGCCAATAAAAATACGACATTTATATATCAATTCCAGTTAGATTTATTGTGTTTTGATTAAAATAATGTTGGTACAAGAACTCTCTTGGCTGACTGACATGGTGGGAATAACGCAAAATGCTCAAATCGGCACTTATCGGTTTTTGCATCCCACCCCCCTCATTTTATTTCTCAAACATGTGCTTTCAAGGGAAGGATGAAATTCATTGAGTTTTCTGTAAATAGCAACAAACTAAATCCCACACTGATAAGAAAGAAATATCCCTTAACAATTCATTTGTTCATACTGATGACGCCATTAGTTTAATCACAAAATATTGTTAGTAAATACATAACGAGTGACTGAGTAAAGCAACGACAAAATGTAAACCCCACAAAACACACCAAAACGTATATACCAAAAAGAGCTTTTGGTTAATCAAGCAAACATGTATAAAAAAAGGAATTAAATAATGGGAACAAAACAAAACTTTCAAAATTGACAAATAAAAATGTTAAAAAGATTTAGCTCTACATTTATACAGGGGATATTTTAAAAATATAAAGAGGGCAAAAATATACTTTAAGCCTATAGAATATGAGTCTGGTTAACCAAAGTCATATCCACTTTAAATTGTAAAAAAACCCAATAGGTGCAACACACAAGCAACCAAAAGCTCTGGCTACAAAGACCAACACAGTGTACAAACCGGGGTGGCAGCTCTGGCAGATCTACTACTCGTCTGGACAACAGGAATTTCACGGGATGGCAAATAAAGAAACATTTAAAATAAAAACCAAATAGCCTTTCAAAACCACAGTGAATAATTAAGTGAAGTGAAGAGATAATTTTTAAAAAGCTTTCGTCCTATATTGTTGAAGGGATTCATGGAAAACTTCCTAATTTTTCAATATCATTATCGTAGCCTCAAAAATAGTCGATAGTGAGTAGGAAGAGATCTTTCTTTCTTCATAATTTACTTTTATACTTTTCAGTGTCATGAAGACTTGATCCAATTTTTATATTTCTATGTTCATGAAACAACAGGGAAAATGTACTCAATTTCTGTTGGACAGAATTATCGTGAGAAACAGATTTTCAGCCGCTAGATTTGCATAACTGTGACAGAATGCTATAAATTTTCATAGTTTCCCAATTTACACACATAGAACTTGTGCCAATGTGACCGCTGGTGCAAAATATTCACATGAAGGTGTGTGGGTTAGAGTACAAAATGTGTGTTCATTTTGGGCATCTTGTGATTTGAATGTACATACTTGTGCTTGTATTGGAGTTGTTTTAACAACCTGAAGGAAATGCAATCAAGTCAATAAGAACAAAAAAGACAAAATCTTGCATAACCACATCGTTACCAAAGAACTGAAGACAGACAAAATTCATGACAAATTGAAACAGGAAAAAAAAAGGGAGAAAAAAGCAAGCTGTAAGAGAAAGTAAATTCGTTCCATTGTGCAACATACAGATTAAAATATATAATTACAACTATGACCACATTCAATGGCCAATTTGACATCCAAAGCAATATGAATATCAACGCATAGACAGTCGACCTGTATCTTTCTATCAATAACAATGTATGAAACACCCTCTGAACTCATCTCTCCATCAATATCAAGGAATGAAACACTGTCTCCTCATCTCTTTATCAATAACAATGCATGAAACACCGTTCTTATCTCTTTATCAGAACAATTAGATGGCGAGTTTAGAATGGAACCAAGGGAATAACAAAGCATTTGTCTATTCTTTATTGATTTTTTTTTTTAATCCATCTCAAAATTATTATTCTTTAGCAATAACCTTTCGTAACCTTCCAAAAATTAAGACAGTAAAAACAAAATTTACTTTAATATTGAAAGCAACAGGGAAACACAATTCTAGAAAGATTTAAAACTCGTCAAAGATATTCAAGTGCATGTTGTGGGTAATAAAAACCACATGATTGTACTCACCCTGCCGGTCATGGAGATATTCAACATGCTGCCAGCTTCGTCCGTCAGTGGCAGAGACATATCCAGGCAGGCCTCCCCTCGTCTGGCGCTGGCCAGACTGTCCTGCAGATCCACTATCTCTTCATCACGATCTTTCAACCGCTGTTGCAGTTGTAAAAGCTTTTCCTAATAATAACAAAAACACGATTGAATTGTAATGGTCATAGAAATGTCAGGAGTCTATTCTCTTGTGTAAATAAATTTTCACTGCATATCAGGAAAAGAGAAATAACCTTAGTTGATGCAAAGAAAAGAAATCGAAATAGAGAGGAGTGGAGGAAGTTTATTCCTTATAGATACACCTGACACCGAAAGGCAAACCAGGAAATGATAAAGAAAGAAATAAACATCAGGATATCTATCACTTGGTTGTAAAAGGTTCACTCGTCTTCCAGCAATTCCAATAAAACGATTACTTTAGAACTACCCTCACACTCATTCATCTCTTGGTCTTTCCGATGACTATCTTTCAACCCAGCCATTTAACCCTTTCTAAACTAAGTGGGGTTCAGTTTTAATCAAACCAATATCATTCATGGATGAGTTGGTTAACGAGTAAAAATTTATTTTTTCTTACATAAATATCAACTTCATTTCGAATTCATTCCCTAATAATAACACCCTTTGTTTTGTTTCTTTGATCGAGCCCTATTAATAGCGCAGCCTTATGTTCAGCCATGAAAGGCGCACAAGATACCTGCCATAAATGCAGGCATCTCGACCACCAAACACGACTGAACACAGAGCCGGAAACTCTTTGGATCAGGGAGTTTCAGACAAGCAGGTAATCAGCCCACTGTGTCCACAACTCTTTACTGGAACCATGAGCAACACACTGATCAGTATTAATCAAAGATAGGCCAATAAACAAATTGCTGTAGCCCTTGTGGGTACCCCCTCAAACTGGGAGGTTCTACCACTCTGGGCAACTTTAAAAGTCAAAGTTTTTAATTCCTTAATTTCAAATGTTACTAATATTTTCGTGAACCCAAAGAGTTAATATTGTAAACAAACATGTTAATCAGCACCAACCTGACGATCGGTTGTCTGATCAGCTTTCTCCTCTATTTCGGACGCCATGACCTGAAGCCTGGTCTTGAGTTCTGAGATCTCCTCATTCTTCTCCTCCAGTAAACTGGCTGGCATGGACAGGTGATGCGACGAGGACTGAGATTCCGACATCTGACTTTTCAGCTCTTGCATCTCGTTCTGGACAGAATAACAAATTAATTAAGTCACTCCTTTTAACTTTCGAATATCATTAATGATTTGGATGAGTTTGGAGAAAGATTAAAAACATGAGACCAACTGCATCCACACATTACACAACTTCAGTAAATAAAAATAGTAAGCATGGTAGTCATGAAATAGGATAAATGGTTTCAGTAACTTTTTTCATCAGCTTTAAATTTATATAATTTGATCAAAGAAGCCAGAGAATGAGTAGAACAGTTAGTTTTAAATTTTAAGTTGCTAGTTTGCCCTTGGCAACACATCAAAGGTGGGATCTCCAAATTATAGTCCAACTCTGATAGGACTTGAATCCATTGGAATCATCAGGGTCAGAGCCATAAAACTCGAGAAAATTCTAAGGAAAAAATCCCAATGGCGCCACTGGGATTTGAACCCAGTACCTTCTGCTCATGAAGCAAAGGTGTTGACCGCTACGCCATGAGCTCCCCCTTGGAATACATACTTTATCTATCCCCTAGCACATGGCAATCACCGTCCACAGACTCCAAATCAATAGATGGACAGACATGGCAAATCGATGAAATAGATATAAATTGTAATATCGTTGCTCTCAACAAATGAAACAAACTCTTATCTACTTACCCTCAACCTTTCATTTTCTTCCTGAGCTTCTCCCATTTCCAATATCCTGCTCACTTTATTGCTCATATCATTAGCCTCCAACTGTTTGGTTTGAAGGATGGACTCAAGATGTTCAATTTTCCTCTCCGCGTCGGCAAGCTGTGAGTCACAAGGAAGAAAATGATAAAAACATGACTCTTAAAGACCATGCAACTTCCTTTTCAGTTCTGCCCATTTACTGCTATTTTTAGCTCATGTTAGCATTCTGAAAACATTTTGTTATCCCATGAATAAAAGACTCCATGCCATAGACGCCAGAGTACAATAACTTTCCGTGGCATTGAGTAAACAGGGGACACTTTCTCATCATGGTGGTTGGAGTGGTAAGTCTGTAGGGAGCAATAAAACGTGTGGGGCCAGTGCTTTAATAAATCCGGTTTCGGTAGGTAGTGTGTAGCAGACAACTTATGAACATTCTAAACTTTGAAGTTTTAAACATATAAAGATCATATCAAAGGCAGTTCTAAAGAAATTAAGAAGATCCCACGTGAATCTCCAGGGCAGAGCCATGAAAACTCTGAAAGGACCAGAGAAAAAAACCCACACTAGTCGGGCTCCGCGTCCAAAGTCGTCATTTGACCACTAAGCCACGGATGCCCCAGCAGACAATTTGTCCCTTTCTGGACAGGATGCTGGTCAATCACATTCTTTCTTTCTTTACCATTTTCTCGTTACCTTTTGTTGTCATGTTCAATCACATACTTTGTTGTAGTAATTTTAAAATATAATTTATAACCTTATCCTCCAACATCTGCTTTTTATTGACTTTCATAATCACAAATCAAGTTGGTCAAAAGGCTCTGCCCTTTCCTCCAAATTTCCTTTAACCAATCCATTTAAACATTCCTCACCTCTGCTTCCTTCTTCTCCATCTGATCTCTTTCCTGGGCCAGCCTTTCCCTTAACTGTGCAGCATCACTGTCATCTGCTGCAGCGTAATGACGCATCTGGTCCACCTGGTTCTTGAGGCCAGAGATCTGTAGCATCTGGTCATGGAGCTGTTGCTTCAATGTGTTGTTTTCTTGGTCCAATTCCTGACAACAAACATTGAAAACATTCAGAACTTCTTTTTCATCCTATTTTAGGTTATAATTTCATACTTGTCTTCTGTGACTTATTTCAAATCCCTCTTTTTCTTCGATTATTACTTTTAAAAAGCCTGTTAAAGAGACAAATTCACCCAGGTTTCATCATAGATAAGCCTGATTGCCTACGTGTCCGAAATCCTTTCATCCAAAACATTTCCAAGTCCTGCATTCAGCAATGTATGGTGTTCAGGTGCTGCATCCAGATATCCTTGTGGGCTGTCAAGGGTGAACATAGGGCTGACCCCAACTTTTAAAAACACAATTTAAGTTGGTAATTTTATACCCTTGGCAACTCGTTATAGGAAATATCAAAGGCAGGACCCCCGCTTTATAGTCCATCTTGGATAGGACTCGATTCCGTATGGAATCCACAGGGTCAGAGTGATTAAACTCAAGAAAGTTCAAAGGAAAAAATCCTGTCATCACAGGGATTCAAACCCAGTACCTTCTGCTTATGAAGTGAAAGCGTTACCGCTAGCCAACAAACCCCTAGCCTAACTCTACGTACAAGAACAAGACCAAACAAAGTAGCCAGTAATAATAAATAGACACTCATTACCTCTTTGGTTTCCTTGGACTTCTGTAGCTCTTCCTCCAAAGAAATCAGAGATGGTTCTGGTGCATTCATAGTTGAGAAGAGATTTCTATTGGTTTCCTCTGTCTCTTCCGGCTGAGGAGACAGAACGAGCTTAACTTCCTCCTCTGACACTTCCTCGTTATTTTCTGATTTCTCCGTCAACTGACGTTCCAGTTTTGATATCCTTTCCTTCAGTTGGTCCTCAACACTAAACTTCTGGTCCAGCTCTCCTTCCAGCTGAGAAACCCAAACCTGAAAAGAGATTGTCAAATCCCCAAAAGTCAATCTTTCATTCACAATTTTGTTATACCGTAAAACAATGTCATGGCCAACTCCATATCCCAGTGATGATAACAGAGAATTGTCCAAAAACAGGATAATTTTTCGTCAACTCAAAACATGCATGAAAACAGCCCACTAAAACGCTAATCTCCTTTTTTGGTGTTTAAAACAACTTTTTGTTCGAACCAGTCGAATCTGAACTTGTTTTTAACCTTACTGTCAATTTCCTTCACACAAAC
>JARBEQ010248633.1:355-11335 GCA_030265355.1 Tritonia tetraquetra | reverse complement strand
TCTAAAAGAATAGGCTTGGAGTGTGCAAGTCTCTTCTGCTTTGTTATCAATTTGGCCGCATTATTCTGAATTACTTGCAAAATAATTTAAGCTTCTAATTTTTAAATTACTTTTTAACTCACAGAACGGTTTTGTAATGCGCTTTGAGATGAATTTATATATATATAACATGGAAGGCGCAATATATACCTACAATGTTTATTTTTTATTATCATTGTTGTGGTAAGTGTAATAATAGATGCTATTCACCTCACTATGAAGAGTAGACACACTGGAACTTCTTGATGACGGAGGAGGGGAGGAAACTGTTGAGGAAGGAGTGGGAGGGGAGACAGGAGCAGGACGAGGGGGAGAAGGAGGAGGAGGCGGGGGTGAAGCTTCTCTTTCAAATGGAATGGGAGGAGGGGGAGGAGGAGGGGGAGGAGGAGGGGGAGGAGGAGGAGCAATGACAGGGGAGGAAAAGGGAGAGCTGTTGCCATCAATCTCTTTCTCCATGGCAATGAGGCTGGGGGGTTCGAGCCCGAATTTGTATCCGAGTCTGGCTAGCTCCATAAGGCAGTAAATGACTTGTCGCTCCTGGTGATGGGTTACTGAAACAATTGAAGATGAAATGTTACTGAAACAATTGCAGATAAAATGTTACTGATTGAAGATGAAATGTTACTCAAACAATTGGGATAAAATGTTACTCAAACAATTAGAGAGGAAACTGTGTTATAACAATTCATATTGAAACCCATTTCAAAAATGTTTCATGAGTAAAATGTAACACATACATGAACATTTACGTTTTTATCAATATTATTTTTGCTTTGTTATCCAAACCATAATATACCCCTCAGGAGTGTTGCTCACAGCTCCATGTTCAGCATCGTTGAACACAATGCTGGAAGAACTTTGGACCAGGTAGATAAGGCAAGCAGGTGATCAGCCCACAGTGCATTTTCATCAATATCCGGTAAAAATGATCAAATTATGGGAACAAGTAAATAAGAATATTTTTAAATGCCTCTTCTTAAATGAAGCAAACGAGACTTTTTCCCTTATCTCTTTTGGCATTACATTTGTTTAGGACAAAAAGATGAGATATCATTTGACAACCTTAAAAAATAAGATGTTGAATTATTTTGTAAAAATAAACTCACGACAAAAAGCGGCATACATCTATAACAAGATAGAAATAAAAATCTTACCCAGGTCTTCAGAGTCAAACAACGTTTCATCCATCATGCCATAAGCCCTGCACCACCCCAGGAAGTTTGCCGTGTTGTCTCTGGCAAACCACGTACCAGACTTGGCATCCCTATTGCAGTGTAGCCGAACATCTGGCAAAGTCTAGGTGGATGATATCTTCAATCGTTAATACATTTTATTTTTTCATTTAAAAAAAAATAAAAAATAAAAAAAGCATGAACAAAACAATCTTGTCCAAGACAAAATGACACCTCAAACCTTATCACATTCTATCTTACATCAGATCTTTTAAAAAAACTTCCACATTTCACTAGTAATATTATAAGTGTCTTGTCCAGAATGGTAGAACCTCCCAGTGTTTATCAACTGCTGAGGGGTTCCCAACAAGGGCTACAGTAATTTGTTAATTGGCCCATCTTTGATAAATACTGCTGGGTGTATTGCTCATGGTGCCAGGAAAGAGTTGTGAACACAGTGGACTGATCACCTGCTTGTCTGAAAATCTCTGATCCAAAGAGTTTCCGGCTCTTTGTTCAATCATGTTTGGTGGTCGGGTGCCTGCATTTATGGCGGGTATCGTTTGTGCCTTTATGGCTGAACATAGGGCTGGTCCCAACACTGCTCTGCAGTATTAATGGGGCTCGATCAAACGAACAACAAACAAATAATAAATTTTATTTTTCATTTTAAGAAATAAAACGCATGAACAAAACAATCTTATCAAAGACATAATGATACCTCACATTATTATGAGATATGTGATGAGGAGTGAGTGATGCCTCTTGCATCTTAATTGACAGAAAGAGAAATGAACTTGACATTCCGATTGAAATAAGCCTTCACTGCCCAACCACCAAACAACAACCTGTCAGTACTCTCGGTCTTATCGTCCTGTCAATCGGAGTGTAGTCGAGTACAACATTATTGTGTAAACTAAGAAATCGAGAAGCTGCAATTCGATCTTCAAACTTTGAAGATTTGATTTTTCTTTCCTTTTGTTTTTTTGTTTTGTTATCCATAGCACATATGACACCCCTAAGGAGTGTTGGGCCCAGCTCCATGCCTAGCATTGCTGAACACAGTGCTGGAAAAACTGTGGATCAAGTAGATAAGGCAAGCAGGGGATCAGCCCGCTGTGCCTGGACCTTGAATGGGAGGGGAAAAATCCATCTCTCAAAAGCCACTATACATTGTTGTTGTTATCCAAACCGCATTACACCCTCCATGTTCAACATTGCAGAACTCAGTGCCGGAAGAACTCTGGATCAAGTAGATAAGGCAAGCAGGGGATCAGCCCACTGTGCCCGAACCTTAAATGGCACAATGAGCGTCACATTTTTAAATGTTGCCCAACTTTTGGCCATAATAATATTTATTGTTGCCTTGATGGCAAACCCCTCAGCTATAAGAAAACTGAGAGAAATTTGGCCACATAAGGCGGGACTGCATAATGAGAAGGGCAATCCACTGTTTAGATCACCCAGCTCACAGTAACAGGGATTTAACAACGGAAAAAACAAACATACATACATGGGTTCTTGACCAAACAATCAAACAAATTCTACAGAACAATAGAAGAGCTGAGAGAAAAGGATCCTCACAACTTACGCCCGTTGGACTGGAGATGACAACAACGTCTATCTAAATATTTAACTCTAAGAATAAAGCCATGCTAACAAAATAAATATGAAAGCCAAACATGAGTGACACTTGCTAAACGTAACCAAAATGCGATGTACAGCATGCAATGATGCGATTGAGATATTGCAGAGTAGACAAAAACTTCCACTATGAACAGTGACATTGGATGAAAGCATCATTTGACAAAAGCCAACTATCTAACATTGCTGCCAAGCACATCATTCAGTAAGCATGAGGACTCAAAGCAACATAACGATAGCGCAAACAATGAAATATTGATATCACCACTCACAAAGGTGACACACTAGTACTAGTAGTATATATAAAGACAATTGCCTGCCATAAAAGAGCAGTGAACTCCTGGACTGAATAGAGCGTGCTACATAAGTTTGCCCAGAGTGGTAGAACCTCCCAGTTTTTACAAATTGCTGAGGGGATACCAACGAGGGTTACAGCAATTGTTTATTGGCCTGTTTTTTATTGATGCTGACTAGTGTATTGCTCATGGGGCCAGTAAAGACTTGTGGACAGAGTGGGCTGATCACCTGCTTGTCTGAAATTCTTTGATTCATAGAATTTCCGGTTCAGTGGTGTTTGGTGGTCGAGGTGCCTGCATTATGGCGGGTTTCTTGTGTGTCTTTCAGGGCTAAACTAAGGACTGGCCCCAACATTGCTCTGTGGTATTAATGTGGTTCGACCAAACAAACAAAATAGACACATGGCTTCGTAAGACAGGCAATTGTCAGTATATATGACAGTGTGTCACCTGCCTCACATTCACAAAACGTCAACACAATTCATCCACTGATAACAACAATATTTTTCCATGTTGTGTGCATCTGGTCTTCATACTGCACACGTATGTAAATGGGTGTAGTAAAAGGATTATTGAACAGTACAGCACACCATGAATGGGATCTAACAAGTTCTGTGCACAACACTTCTTCCCATAATATTATGGTGGTAAACAAATCCATAACTTCATATCTTTCAATACAAAACATTCTTCACGATTCTATACCATGCAAATAGAGTGACATTTATTCAATCTATAATTAATTAAACAACAAAAACGTTGATAATACCAAGCAACCAACAAAGGGAAATAACTTACATTTTAAACTTCAGTTGGCTACCTTCAACTCTTTAAAAAAAATAAATTCAAAATCAACTATTTACACAATGTTCAATAAAGCGCTATTTCTGTCACTGTCACATATATATCCTTCTTTCCCGATATCATTATGAAGGCAGGGTGGTCTAGACTACGGACTTTCATGGCGAGGGTCGTCTATTTGAGTCCGCTGGCACTTTGTTTTTTCCTTGGGCAAGAAACTTTACTCTGTTTGCCTCACGACCCAGGTGAAGAAATGGGTACCAATTATCTCAATATTATTTATAACAAAAGAAATATCATCTAATGGGGTTGTTTGACTTCATTGGTCGCTGGCACTTGTAGTTCATCACAAAATATGATGGTAACGTCAACACTTGGAGGCATATGTAACCCAGTTTCTGAACATTGAGTCTTTGGCTCCTAAGGTTATTTGGACAACATGAAGGCAAGGTTTCAGCACTTTGGGCCAATATTTGTATTATAACGGTATGGACTTTGAAAGGCAGATATGTTCATGATTGAAATTGACATGTTGACGTATGCATCTTTTATAATATGGAGTCGACATGTTTTAACCAAATGTCTTTGCTGGTGTAAAAATCACTCCACAAAGACTCTCTAAAATACTTAAAATACGTCAATAATATCTCTCTGGTAGGTTTGACCACAATTTTGTGTACATTGGACCCAAATTTTAAAGTTAACAAACAAGACTTGTACCTATATACCTATTGCTCTGGACCTCAATAATATGGTAGCTGGATGGTGACAATGGGTCATTAAATAATTATATATTTACCTTTATGTCAGGAAGTTTTCCTTCTCGAAATGCCTCCTTAGCCTTTTTCTCTATTGCTGAACTAAGTCGGCACAAAATAACCCCAGTGTCCAAAACATGAATGAAATTGTCAGCGCACATATCCACATCTCCTGTATGATAAAGTATTACAGATTTCTCATAAAATTTTCATTCATATCCACATCTCCTGTATGATAAAGTATTACAGATTTCTCATGACATTTTCATTAATATCCATATCTCGTGGATGATGAAGTATTACAGATTTCTAAAAACATCTTACGCCCAGAGTGCCAAATCCCACCCAGTCTTTATCAATAGCTGAGGGGTTACCGACAAGGGCTACAGTAATTTGTTTTGTTGGCCTGTCTTTGATTAATACTACTCAGTGTATTTCTGATGGTGCTAGTAAAGAGTTATGGACACTGCGGGCTGATAACCTGGTGGTCTCAAATTCTTTGATCCATAGCATTTCCGGCTCTGTGTTCAGCCATGCTTGGTGGTCTGGGTGCCTGCATTCATAATGGCAGGTGTCTTGTTTGCCTTTCATGACTAAACATAGGGCTGGCCCCAACACTGCTGTGCAGTAATTAATGAGGTTCGATCAAAGAAACAAACAAGATAACAATTTTTCTCATACTTACCCAATGTTTTGTTGATCCAATCCGATATGTCCTCCTTGAGAGATTCAAACAACTCTCCTTGCAACTCGGACAAATTTTTAGAGATGAGATCTTCCTCACTCGCACTGTTTCCACTTTCTAAGAAAAGAAATACAAACAAGAGTTCCAAAGTTCTAATTTAATTTGAGAAAATGTCTTTGTTGTTTTTGCACTCCAATTTTGTTGCTACCTGTAGCACATCTTTCCTTACCAACTGAGCTGTGTAGCAAAGATGAGTGTTCTACTGAAAATTATCTCTGCTACCTAATAGCATCTATGAATAGTGTCTCCTCGCTCAAAGTGACAAATTCACCCAGCATTTAGCAAAATCTGCTCAGTTTTCTCATAGCTGAGAGGTTTACAGTAATTTGTTTATCGGCCCGTCTTTGATTTCCCGGCTCTGTGTTCAGTTTGAGCTTGGTGGTCGGTGTGCCTGGGTGTTTATATGCAGGTATCTTGTGTGACTTTCATGGCTGAACATTTGTCTGGCCACAACACTGCTCAGCGGTATTAACTCACTCATTACCAAGTCTGGTGACCGTGTCGTTGATAAGCCACTGACCACTGGATCTGACAACAGTGTTGGACTCAACCTTACACTTTGTTTTCTCAACACAGTGCAGTGTCATCGTCTTGAAACTTTTAAATCAAGGGAAACAACCCTTATAGTACCCTTTGTGAAAAAATCATATTAATTGGTTTATTTCCCTTTTGATAGTAACTCCTGGACAACTCAAATAATTGCCTAGCTTTGATATATGGCAATGAATCATGGACATTAGACAGTAGAGATAAAAACAAACTACAGTCAACAGATATGACATTCCTAAGAAGATCAATAGGCAAAACAAAGAGAGATAAAATTAGAAATGCTAGAATTAGAGGAGTGAAATCTGAAAGCCTAGAAATTAAAATAGATAAAAATCAATTCAGATGGTTTGGACACATAAACAGAATGAAAGATAGCAAAATTCCTAAACAAATACTAGAATGTAAACAAGAAAAACTACCTAGAGGCAGACTAAAAAAATGTGTCAGGATGCAGTTTCAGAAAGAAAAAAAAAGAGAGATTTAAGCTTGTAGAGGATGTCACTGAATCGGAATCAATGACAAAAGTTTGTGTACCAGAAAGAAGAAAGTAACAGACACTATTTTACGCTGTTTACAAACGTCATGTAGCGAGCGATCATGTCGATTCAAAAACTGCAAAATTTGAACTTTTTCGACTTTTTAGTTTTAGACCCATTTACAGCCTCTGGGTCAGATCTAGACGAGTCAGATAAAGATTATAGTGATTCTGATCTGAAATGGGAAATGGGATTTAGCTCCCGATACGACCGATCATGAAAATAAAAGGACTCCCAGTTCTTGGTCTAGCCTCAGGAGTCACAGTGACAAAGATGATAGGCTCTACTCTCTAACCCCAAACGACTTCAACATTAAGTGTCAACACATTTCAATCACATGCTACACAATGTTAAGGGAATATCTATGCCTTAGGTGATGAACAAACAATTAATACTCCTTCCACAAACACTCAGAACATGACATAACACCTGTCGTCAGACATGTCAATAACAACAATTTAATCACTTAGACGGTAATAGTTCACAGAGGGTTGATCACCTGCTTGACTAAATATCTTGATCCAGAGAAATCCAGACTCATTGTGCTGGCCCTACACTGTAATGGTAAAAGGGAATTGGATAAGAAAGAAAGAAAGACGGTAATAGTGACAGCTAGAGAGAGGCAGAGAAGGTGGCCTAAAACAGAGTGCAACGAAGAATCATTGTTGACCACCTATGCTCTCATCAGAGCCACCAGCAGGGTTCCTTCTCCTCTTTCTAAATACTATTCAAGGGCTTTTCAGGGCAGAATTATTAAATTCCAGGCCAACACAATCCACTATTTTACCCAGAAAATGTACATTTTCGGGTCATAAAACCTGGAGCAAGTTTTTTCAACTTAACTATTCAGCTTGTAGGACAAAATTTCAGAGCTTTTTTTCTGGGCACAAATACAAATTCCAGGCCTTTTCCATGGATTCTAAGTACTTTATCAAATTCCAGGGCTTTTCAAAGGATCTTTGGAATTGAAGAGCTGTGCAGATACCCTGGACCAGCATAAGTATTTGCTGTAATACAGAGCTTTGAAATTACTGTTTTGAAAAGGGCGTAAACCTTACAACTTATAAACTTTTTTTCAAACTCACCTTGAGGTTTGGGTTCAAATTCTAAGGGTTCTTTCTTTGGTCCATTTGCAACATCTTTGGACAGGGGCTGTGCCCGAGGACTGGGAGTGCGTGTGTTAGAACGACTACCCAGTAACTCTTGAAATGGAAGAGGCATGGCCCACCACCAACCATTCAACTCTTTAAAATAACACTTAGAGCACAGGATCAAAACCAATGAAGACTTGGAGCGTTTTCAAGTCTTGATGATTCATCTTGTGATTTATCTGTGCAAAGGAAATTTTCAGAAGTTATATAGGGTTTTTTTTAGACAATTGCTTTTTTACTCGGAGATAATAGAAGATTGTACACAAACAACTGATAACGCAACTGTTATTAAAATGACAAATGTTAATTGATAAGATGAAATGTCATTAACCCACTGACTACCTAGGGTCCAACACTTATGACCTGAGTACCCAAAAGAGTACCTAACTTTTTTATTTATGAATATTTTCTTATACATTTTTGACACAGTGGAGTGTTCACAATGGATTAAACTTAAGATTTTCACCACAAAAAAGGTCTGTGTGTCATTATATTTTCTGGGGCAAAGGATGAGTGGGAGGGTGAAATTGAGAACTTAAAAATCTTTCGGGGACGAAGACACCATTCATACAATACAACAATAACAGAGTGATTTGATGATTGCAATACAATGCGCCGGTAAATTGATCATAAACGTTTCCATCCATATTTACTCACAGCAGTAAAAAAATCTTTAAAAATCAAACAATCACCCTTCGGATCTCATTCTGGTATGAAATGAAATGAAAGTAGTTTGATAGGCCAACAAACTCTCCATACCACAATAGTGTAGCATATACCTGATTTTTCTTTTATGAATGGCAATGTTGAAGTATGTAGGTAGCATGATTGTAGTATGGCATTATAATTGAAAAAAAAAACGCACATTCGTACATGTGCAACGCACATTCGTACATGTGCAACGCACATTCATACATGTGCAACGCACATTCGTACATGTGCAACCAAAGTAGTCAGTGGGGTAAAAAAAATAAAATTATATATCCCTGTATCAAGTTGCAAGATTTCTTATCATCAACAAGCAATGTACAATAAAACGTCAGTGTTAGAATGTCATTTTCTACCTTTAGTAATGTAATGTGAGTTTCCTTACACCGTGAAAAAGAAATATAATCAGCATTAAAAAGAAAAAAATAAACAGCACACTAGAACACAAAATTTTGAAAACTATTATTATGGAAATTGCTAACTAGATAATATGAATAAATAATAAACAAAGATTATTGAAAATTGCAATAATTTACCATTATATAAATCTAAATATCCATATTGTTAAAACAGAAAAAAAACACACACAAAATGATTTTTAAACAAAAGTCTCTCAGTCATATATAGTATATTAGATCATTTAAAATCTCTAAGCTCATGATACTTCATTTTTTAGACATGAAGAAAACTTACTAAGTGGTGCTCATGTATGTATGCGTCAATACCGCTAAATAACCACTTTATGTCTTGCATTCGTTATAATGTCCTGATTATATCATGGGAATAAAGTTATTGCAAGTTTTGGTCTCTAGTCCAGAAAAGGCAAATGATAAGCCAGTAAAAAACACCTTTCCAAATTTTTCTGTCACATCTTACAAAAGAAAAAAAAAGAATTGTTCTAGGTATGGATCTTTCAAATTTTTCACATATTTTGGTAGAACAGTAACGCTAATTATAAGGTTTTTGACAAACTGAACTCAGTCCTTAGCTTTACAAGAAGTCTGTGACCTGTGACCCCAAGGATCCAAATCGTTTTCTCTTTTCTTTCGAGTTTGTATAAATTATATGTGCCTTTCAGGACAGTATAATGGTAAAGGATACTTCAAAAATTGCATTCCAATTATTGCTAACTATTGAACACTCATATGGGAACTGATCAACAACAATTTCATTCCAAAAAGGAAAACTAAAACACTGGTGAAAAAAACCAAACAATTTTGTATTTTAATAAAGTAAAGTTTCACTATAAATATTATTAGAACCTATCTAATATTTTGATCATCAATTGCATAGCAGATAGATAATAATAAAGCACTCCATTAAAAAATCACAAAAGAGTCAAATTGATCCTTCTCAATGCTACAACAAGTACTGCAAGAAATCTTTGTTATCGAAAGTAAGGGCAGTGTTTGAAAAGCTTGGCCTAAGCTCTTTTCAGCTTGATTGATTAAGTGGTTCCAGCTTTAACCCTGTAATCTGCAGGCCATACAACAAAAGTTCTTATCACCCATGACCTACATGCCACTTTGACCATATGGAATGTCAATCTATTTAGCATACCGACAAATCAAATGGATTGAGCTGATATACATATACACTTGTGTGTGTGTGTGTGTATATGTGTGTGTGTGGGTGTATGTGTGTGTGTATTATAGAATAAACCACCATAAATAGCACCATTCATTCATATTCATTTATAATCTTATATATTGAAAACAACTTAGAGTGAATGTGGAGGGTTCCCAGATAAAAGCAGTCAGGCATTTCATTGGCCATGAATGTGAGATAGACAATTGTCTCATGTTATCTAACCCACAGCAACAAAGAAAACATTGGTAAGCTTGCATATAAATAAGCACTTGTAGACCAGGTGGTCTGACAAGATCATTCTATTCCACCTTCTTATATCCTAATCTCTAACTCTAAATATAATTTTACAAGCTGTTTCACTCTCACCCTTACGAATAGCATATTGCGTTATTCAATGGTTTGCAACACATGAATACCACTACCATACAATTACAATGGGTTACGGCTCAAGTAGACACGTTTCCCTACGGAGTGTATCAACAATAATTAGACTACGGCGTCTCACTATATAGGCGTCTAAGTCCCTCTAATCTTCTGATCAAAACAAGAATAGAATTAGGACGTGGTCAGTGGAAGACGGGGGTACGTTTCTAGAGCTTGGAATGACGAATATTCAGCTGTTTGTATTGTAACGGATACCTCCCATAATATATTATAAGGATGTCAAATGTGACATCTAACTGATGATAACTTTGTAATGAAACGGCACATTACTGTGCCACCGTTCCTAATATAGCGCGTCGTCAACAACGATGATTTCCGTTTGCTTTCGTTTTCTTCGTAATAATAAGAATTCATCTTACTAAAGACCATTGTTCTTAAAGTCAGAAAGGTTAAAAAGTTGTTAACTTGGCAACTCTTTATAGTACTTCATGCCAAGGAATTCACGGGACCAGAGCCACAAAAACTCCGAGAAAATCTAACGGAAAAAATTCCACGTCGCCGCCTGGATTCGAACCCCTCCTGATCTTCTCCGCAGCGGGGGGGGGCG
>JARBEQ010248622.1:0-11336 GCA_030265355.1 Tritonia tetraquetra | reverse complement strand
ATAGCTGCCATAAATGGAGGTACCCCAAACACCAAATATGACTGAACACAGAGCCGGAAATTCTATGGATCAAAGAAATTCAGACAAGCAGGGGATCAGCCCACTGTGTTAACTTATTAGGTTCCCGTCAATTATATTAGTACCCAGTTCATGCTTCGTGTCTTCAGTATGAATCATCAAAATGGTATCATTATCCAATATTTTGCATTGCATTTACTGTTTGTAAGGTCAATGCATCTCTAATTACTCATCCTTTGTATTTCATTTTGAATGAGTTAGCTATTTTCACTTGTCAAAGTGTGTGTTTACACAGTATGCCGTGTTCACTCAAACTATGTAGATTGTTCCTGTCATGGACTGGACAAGTCCACCAATGGATTTATTACCCATATTGAATTTGTCAGCATGTTTGCTTCCCAGGGAGCCATCATAGAACAAGAGACAATAGTCGCTGAATTGATGAATTAACTATTTTATCAAATATATCTTTATTATCCCTACATACTACTACAGTGTACAGTGTTCTACATTATGTTTATAGAGTTCTAGCTCATTCATATTCTTATTTCTTGGAATCAGTCCTAATTATTTTTCCATTTTTACCATTCTTTACAAAATTTGATGACCAGTCTATTATTGTTTCCACACAGTAAACGTTCACCAGTTGCTCAGCAGCAGAACACAACAGCATTAAAAAATGATTTGATATCAGGTATGTTGGAAAAGAGTATCTTTAATAACTAATTATGCTACAAGGAAAATTTTGTCCAAATTGTTTGGGTTTCTTTAATTATTGATTGCTAAATGAAAAAGAAAATGGTTGACATGATGACCTCTTTATAAAGCACATGGGGGGGGGGGGGGGGGGGCGTGGGGGAGGGGTTGTAGCATAGCAACTCATAGGTCACGTCAAAGGCGGGATCTCTGGTTTATAGTCCATCTCCGATAGGACTTCATTCTACAAGGAATCCACAGGGTCAGAGCCATTAAAAACTCTGAGGAAGTCCAAAGGAAGACATTACCGCCGGGATTGGAACCCAGGACCTTCTGCACACAAGGCAAAAGTTACTGCCATTACCACAAGTCATGTCCCCCTTTCCCCTGACACAAATTTACATAAATTCCAACTTTTCATATAATATATCCATGTTAAATGACTGGATGCATTTCTAACCACCAGATATCCAGTCAGCCGTCAGTGGGACATCTAGTCTCTCCCTGCGGTCAGCCAAGAGTCGTCGAGGAGATGGGGTCAGCATGGTGTACCGATCCTCCAAGGAGATCAAGAGCAACGGGAATGCAGGGAACGACAACAAACCGGTCAGTCCATCCATCGGTCAATGTGCTGTTTTAGCCTGAGAAATAGTTTGTTGGGCTTTTTTCTCTTTTTTTTTTATTATAAAAATCTTTTGAAATCTTTCTTTCTTTCTTTATCATTTACTGGGTTACGGTTTGGCGTCAGGTTTATCTATAATAAATAAACTTCCTGCACTCTTCTCTTTTTCGACTTCTTTTCATTGCATCCATTAAAGTGAGATGACCTCTGTCCACATTTTTCTAGGGCTACTCTATTGTTAAATTTCTATTGGTTTACACTCAAATATCATTTTGAGGGATTCTCCGTTCATTCATTCTATTTACATGCCCAAACTATTTTTCTTTTTTGCTCTATACTGTCTGTTTTAACTTCTTCTATGATCTGAGTGGGGTTTTTTATCTTCTTGTTTTGCCCATTGACCATCTCAACAGTTTAATTTCTGTTACGTGTAATCTACTTTTATCTCAGCTCTTTTTTGAAATGCCAATTATATTAAAATCATTGTTTTGAATGAATTAGTTTCCAAAATATTTAGGGATGAAAATCTTGCCACATTCAAATAGCTTTTCCTACTGCCATGACAGATTCAAAATAATGAACTGACTGGAGATTTTGACCCCAAAAACTTTTTGGATCAAATTGAAAAAGAGGACTCGTCCGGCCGAGCCGTCCCAGAATGGAGGAGACTCCTTCTAGCCAAACACACAGCTGAAAAAGCCTTGAAAGACTTTGAGGAAAAAAGAAAAGTATGTTCTTAACTCTCATCTTGATATTTAAAGAGGATATTTAGAGTGCATTTTAACAATAAAAAGGTTATGATTAATTGAACTATAGTACGGCCGAATATAAATGAAAAGTGCTTTTCCCATTTTCTCAGTTAATTTTCCATTTACTCGTACATTTCTGATATTTCACTTGAACATGTAAATCAATTTGTCATCAACTTTGAAACATTGGGAAAGAATTTCACTTATTACAGCTAGAGATAGATAACTGGTAAGGATTATGGACACACTACAAGAACATAGAGACTTGCAGACACCGCCTTGGCTCCTCCTAAGGCCCACAGTGGGGTGAAAATTTTGCCACATTCAAATAGATTTTCTTACTGCCATGACAGGTTCAAAATAATGAACTTACTGGAGATGTTGACCCCAAAAATGCTCCAAACAAACTTTTGGAAGTTAAACCCAAGATAAGACAAGAGAGGAGAGTGTCCTGACCCGACATCTGTTGGTGAAGGAGAGCGCCCCGCACTGTGATACATGTGACTGCGCTCTCACAGTGAAACATATCCTCCTGGGGTGCTCAACCCTAGATACTGTGAGAGCCGGTCACTTCACGTGTCAGGATTTGAAGGCTCTCTTTGAGCTGGTCGATAGCGCCCTAAAACACCCAACAAACAAAACCCAAATGACACAGGTTTAAAATTTTGTTTTGCATTGAGGTGGAAAATTTAGATTGACAATGTTTATCTACTTTTATTTGTAGATGTAAATTATTGTATGCAATTCTGTCATGGCAGGTTGATGAGTACGAGGCAAAGTTCAAGAACATGCCAGCCTGGAAACGAGCTCTCATTGAACGCAGAGGAGATGTATCTCCTAGGTAAACTTTGTTACTGGTACAATGTCCGTGATAAAGAGTTTTTGTTTGTTAACCAATGCACATATTACCACCAAGTAGTGTTGCACCCAGCTCCATGTCCAGCATTGCATTGCTGTATAATAAATGATATTATTAAAGTATGAGAAAATGTGACAGAGCCAGAAAAACGTAAGCCTTTCTTTCTTATCCAGTTCCCTTTTACCATTACGGTGTAGGGCCAGCACTATGATGAGGCTGGATTTCTGTGGATCAAGATATTAAGTCAAGCAAGTGATCAAACCACTTTGACTTTTGTCGTAGGAATTAAATTTGCCCAGACAGCGGCCTTGCGGCCTACTCTTATCGATTTTCAACTGCCAAGGGTTCTTTAACGCACGCAAAGTGCACACAGAACCTCTGAGTTTATCGTCCGTCTCCGATAGGACTAGGCACTTTGATCCCACCTACCTGAATAGGATCAGGGGAGTGGCATATAAGTTTTCACAGCAAGGAGAAAACAGGCCTGTGGGTCACTATCTCTGGCAAGGCGAAGTTTCCGTTTTCAAGCGTTGACAACACCCCATTTCTTCTCAAAAGCTATTTTCTGGCGTCGACACATTTCCCTACCTTCATTGATACCATTTGTGAGCATGGATGCTGTTTCATCACACATCACTTTTCCAGCTATGACTATAAGCTGGTACTTTTTTATATCCCTGGGTCCACAGAGGCAATCACAGATAAGCTACAATAAAGCATCAAAAGCAAGACTTGAACCCACATCTCAGGCAGAATGAGAGGACAATGTCTTAACCACCACACACCTGTTTTACTCTTACTCTTTCTTACCCTTTAATTTTCATGTATTTTAAACTTAACTCCTTTTTTTATTTTGTCATCAGAGAGGAAAAGTAAGACCATCATCCAACCACCCACCAGACTACCAGTTGTGTAAGGAAATGTTTGAATGTTGAGCTCCAGGATTGAAAGAGCAGAGTTTTGTTGCGGAAAAGTTTGAAATACTCATCGAAAGTGCTTTGACGTCTTAAACACAGTAAAACCTTGTTAAACCGCCATTCTCGCCTTTTTGGCCAAGGTACTGATGTTCACTCAAACTGGTTTTTTTACAACGCCAGCTTTTATAACAAGGTTTTACTGTATCTAAAGACAAAAAACCCATGTGTTTTTGTTGTTCTTGTTGTACGTCATTAAGGTTGAGTTAATTGCTTGATTGCCTTCTTATCATGAGATTCCTCTGTGGTGTAAGGGTACTGCACTAGCCCACAGAAACGGAGGTCCACTGTTCAAATCCCTGCCATGTCAAAGAGATTCAAATTGAAAGGTATTTTTTTCTGGCTGTGGGAGTTCAAGTCCTATCGAAGGTCCTGCCTCTGAAATGATCTTCAGGTGTCCATGGGTGCCAGATTTCCGTATTTTTAATGCCTTCACGACTTTGCAATTCCAGCTTTTATCGATAGTTTGAGTTAAATTACGTTTGTGAGTATTCAGGCTTTTTGTCTTTGGTCAAGTTGAGCTTAAGGCTTTTTGTGTGCCGTCCCCACTGGTACCCATGGGTGTCGAAAGAGGCTTAACACCGTCTTATCTTGTGTTATGATGAGTCCGATCTCATGAAAATATTTATGTGGTTTTGGCTGTATTGTTTATATTACATTGTTTTTGTTACACCTAACTATTTGACTGCTGCGGTTTTTGCAGTAAAAGTAGTGGTGAATTAAAAGTTTATTGATTTGAATCATTCGGATTTGGGACATTATTATTCCTTGAACTAATGTTGTAAAATGGAGAGTGTGTTATTGTTTAGAGAGTAGCCTATACTAGATCTTGTGTTCTGTGATATTCCAGTTCATTCAAAAGTTTTTTTGTTTTTTTTTTATGATGCACAGGATATCATAATACTTAATTGGTCTTATTTCATAATTATTTTACATGGAGGATATTTCTCCTTGTTTTCTTTCTTTGGTCAAACCAAATTATAAATTCATCATAACATGATTTATTATATATTTGAAGGATTTCATTACAAAATGTATTATGCTCAAAATCACAAAGTCAACAAAATGTTGATTTATTTGATACTTTATCAAGAATAATGGTCGATTTGTATTATTCTGTGTAAAATATGTACTCTCTATGAACTAATTAATTCCAAAGTTTTAAGTTTTGCTCGATAGCAAGTTAAAAATCATGCATTTTGTCTGTTCAACTCAATTTGCCTATAATGCGTTTTTTAATGTAATCCTTCATTGCAACCATTCCCTATGCATTATTGTGATGATGTAATAGAGACAAACTTCTGCTTTATTACTCATTCACATTTTTTTAAAACAGAAAGATTCCTGACACTGAAAGTTACACCAGTAAAATAATAAAGAAAGAAAGAATTAAATTATTTTTATGATATTTATTCCATGATGAATTCTTATGTTTGTTTTATGTGTATTTATACAGTATATATGGTTTTGCCGTTATCAAATTTTGTTTGAGATCAATTGCAAGATGAGAGAGACATTTTGACCTGAGGATATCTGTCCAAGACCCCAAATGGAATGGCATCACATCTCCCTAATATTCTCATTACTCTCAGTGAAGACCAACAAAGTCTATAAATATAAAACCCTTTCCCTGAACATTGAGTGTGTCCGTTTCCCCTTCTTACAAGTTATATATACTTTGTGTTTTCACTGAAAGAGCAACGAGAATTTGAGAGAGATGTGATGCCACCCCGTTCGGGGCCTTAACCACTAACTTTCGTATCCCCCGGAGGCGCCTGATATAATTTTATCCCATTACGCCCGGAGCCGCCCGCTAGCTGTAGCAACGTACCGATAGTAGAAAACGGCTATTTAAACGTTATATTCGCGGCCTGGTTGATCAGAAGTATTATAACTGGAAATTAGAATGGCTCTAGTTTCGTTTTCATTTTACGGAATCAAAATACGACTATTTCGAACCAAACTGTGATGTTTTTAACAACATCCTTTAATTTCCTTCGACAATTGACTCAAGCATAAAGGTATGGTGACATTTCTACTTCAGTTGATGATTTGGAAGGTGATTTGAATGTAGAATTAGACAATGACGATGATAATAGGGAGAGATGCGGGACTGAATGTGACAATGTTGGTGAAATGGGTGCATCTGATAGTGATTCTAGACGACTTGGATACTGGAAACACTGGTTTTTCTCAAGAGTAATTTTTTTTCAGAAAGAGATGTACGTAGAATATGTAATTACATTTGATTTCATCTGAAAGGTAAATCATTTTTCTTTATTTCAGTTTTAGTATTTTTTTTAAGTTGATTGGACTTTATTTATGAAAGAAATGAATTTTTTACTGAAAGTGAGTAATTAGCCGTACTGAGTTATTTCCCCTATACTGGGATAATATGGATGTTTTATTATCAAGGCTCTGGGAAGTTAGTGGTTAAACATACATTGAGAGTGATTTGCATTCATTAAAGATGATTGTCTTTGCTTTTTTCGAGGCTCTGTCCTTTAGATTCATAGTTGTGTTATCTGTAACAAATATACTCCTCTGTTTAATTTGAAAGAGTATGTTAGATTATCCTGAAAAAGCTCACTCAACAAAAATCCTACTACTATTAATACTAATATGAGACTCAAACTCAACTTATTACTGTTGTAAAATCAGTATTTATTTGAAATTGTTTAAAATATTTGTTTCATTACATTTATTGTTTTCATAAATAAATTGTGTGTGTCATTTTTTAAAATTGTGAACAATTTTAGTAAGTCAATATTAATAATATATTAATATTCTCATTTTCGTCGTATATAGATTTTCTTTTTGTCAATCAAGTCTTCTTACATTCCATGTTCTGTGGTTTTGTTTTAAAAATATACTTTTAAGTATAAAGTAGAGATAAGTTACAAGCTCTAATGAAAGGGATGTGACAGATAAGGTTGTTTTTTTTAGTGATAATGAGGGTTATACTAAATGTGGAAACTAAATGTAATGATTCAGGTGATCTTGAAAGTCAAACTAGGCAAAGTGATTTACCTTAAATTTATACACACGAAGTAATTTGCATAATTTCAACCATGTTCAATTTTTTTTTCAAATTGTTCAACCTTATCTTTGTTCTTTCAGAAAATGTATGGCTTTTCGACATTTTCTCTTATAATTTTGGAGCAATACACGACTTGTAAAAACCACCTGTGTTTTTTATTCTCTAAAAAATAGCCTTGGCAAGGTTGTGCATTTTGGTCATGGCGTTCAAAGGCTTAATTTTTACTTAATTCGCTTGCTTTTATTAGTTCTACATTGTGTTTTAATTTCCTTAAAAAAAAATCCTCCTCTCTCTCAGATATCAGCCAATGCTATAACCTGATATTTCGTTGTCCGATCTAACTGTGTTTAGTTATTACATTTAATTTATTTACTTATGTTGGTGTTTTAAGTTACTGTTTAAAAATCTTTAATTTTTATCAAAGAAAACATTTCATGTGATACATTCCCAGAGACAGATATTTTATAATTATTTTTTATCTCTGTTATCTTGTTGGTATTGCCCATTGCCCATATTATTATTTTTAACAATGACGATGTCACATACCTATAATTTTTTGTTCACAAATTTCATTCCATATTTTGTAAGTTTCAATATATTATAAGAGAAATAAAAATCTTACAATCACTGAATTCTATTGGTTTTGTGTTATTCGTTATCCTATTTAGACTAGAGTATTACTACCATGACTAATTCTAGGAATCGTGTGTATTTATGCTGGTGTGTTAATGTCAAGGACCAGTAACGGAAGTGGGGCGAACACTAATTTAACTCACTCAGCCCCAACACCAATTTTAAAACTGCCACGCCCTAATGCTGAGTATATCAGTATTGAGTTTTCCCAGCTGAATTTAACACGTTTAGGGGAGAGGAAGTATTATGAAGCGGGTGGTTGGCGGGACCCCTTCTGTGGGCCGGGGGGTTGCTAAACCGGTCCACACTTTCCTTTGTCTTCTATCCCTCTCACCTATCGTTCCCGCTCCCATGTAGCTTTCTGTTCTAGTCCTGGAATGAGATGATCTGGTTTTGCTTGGGGTTTTGGTCTCTTGCCGGGTGGAAATATTCAGCTGTATTGTATTGTTATTTTTTTTGTTTTTGGAGAGATGATTTTATTTTTGTTCATGATTATTGTAAATCATCTCTCTTTATAGTATTCATTCTTACAATATAGATTACTGTATATTTCATGAATTGAGTATATCCATTCTGCAAGGGCTGCCTGAGTGAACTGTTTTGGTCACCTCAGATAGGGACTGACTGATCTACTGGAATCTACTTCTGTTCTATCTTTGAACTATGTGTCGTCCCCCTTGTCTTACTTTTTCTCAAGCGCTTGTATGACCCATTAGTGTTGCAAGCTCCTCTTCCTAAACCTTGATTTGTTTGAAGCTGTACGGCGGGCGCTGAAATGACCTATCTGTGTCGATAGAGCCCTAAAACAGCAACAAACTAACAAACTATTATGAAATGCAAATGAACCTCCTTGTCATAGAAACAGAGTATAATTTCAAGGTTGCATCAAAAACAAATCTATTTTTAGAATGCTATGTTGTCAATGTGGAAATTTAAAATCTTGCTCTGTCCTCTGCATGTTTCAAAACCAAAACAAAGAGAAATATTTCTATGTAGTTTTTGCCTTGAATAATGAATAAAAAGGAACTTCTTTAGAATAGATCAAAAATATCTTGATGAGCTTTCTCTCAATCTGTATGAGCGGACCAATTTTCTATGACAAGGTGAGTTACAGTATGTAAATGTTACTTCCAAGGTCACTATGCTAGGATACTTGTGATGAATGGTGAACCTAATTTGAAAGAAACAAACAATAGTTATGAAAGTTACGTCTACAAATCAGAGCTAGATGGCCTTTGTAGTGGTCATAAATTATTTTTTTTTTAATGCTTTGTGATGCAAAAATTCAACACCTTACACTGTCTTCTGTGTGTTCAAATTTCATTCCATTCTTTCAATACAAACACAAAGAAAAAAAATTCCATGTGTGAATAATAAATGCATAGAACTTATTTAAGGCTAAATATTTTGGATTGGGCTTCTCTCTATGCTCTTGAGTGGACAAAATCTCTGACTGGTTGAGTTATTTAGAATTTACTTTTATCACCGTTGCGTTTACCTTATTCCGAGAACAAAAAGTATAATATGTGCAGTTTAGAATCTCTAGGGAGAGCCGACAACCCGCAAGCATGGGTCTAAGGCTGAGTAAGTTTACAAAATTACTGGCAGTGGGGAGAATTCACCTTTTTGCTTTTGTTAAAATCGTGTTCACCCCACTCGCTTTCATTGTCAGTCTATACACTACATTAGAGATATCCTATTTGGCATTATGTACTCTACATTAGAAATATCCTATTTGATATTATGTACTCTACATAAGAAATATCCTATCCTATTTGACATTATGTACTCTACATAAGAGATATCCTATTTGACATTATGTACTCTACAAAAGAAATATCCTATTTGGCATTATGTACTCTACATTAGAAATATCCTATTTGACATTATGTACTCTACATAAGCAATATCCTATTTGACATTATGTACTCTACATGATAAGAAATATCCTATTTGGCATTATGTACTCTACATAAGAAATATCCTATTTGGCATTATGTTATTTTCCTGATTGAACCAGAATACCAATACAGTCGACTGATGTTGTTGGGGGAGTGGAAAAAATATCAACACATCCGAAGATCAACACAACTGTTGGACTTCAAGAAGATCATTGTCGACAATTTGTATCATGCATGGATTTTGACCAAAACATCTAATGATTCTTGTTTAATCCCTAAAAATAGCAAGTCTGTCACAGTGCAAGTGAGATGCTTGGCAATATGACAAAATTGGTGATCCAAGCGCGTAGCCTATTTTCACATTGTTGACCTTGGATCACATCGAAACAAAAATCACCTTGTCTGTTTTATTTTTATCTAGATATTGAATGATCAGGGGTGTAATTTTAGTTCACCTCATGCGTTGCGACACTTGTGTTGAAGCCAACACATCCAAATTAAAATCCAAACCGTAAAAAAAAAAAAAAATCAACTCAAGCCACTTCAAGCATAGTATCCAGCACTAAAAAATGACCTGTTACTAATAGAACAATCAATTAGTGCAGACAAATTCTGGATTGCAATCAGACTGCAGTCCAATATTATACTCTACGTTTTGGTAATAGTCATATAAGGGCATGATCTGTGAACTCGTGAACTACAATCCAGAATTTGACCATATTAACTGAACATCTCATAGAATTGTGTTAACTAAATACAATAAGTTCATCATAACTCCATAAGTAAACACTACTGGAAATTTTGAAGTCAGATTTAGAAAAAGAAACAAAGTCTATATCTATTTACCTTTAGCAATCAATGACACAACAATCAATCTATGACTGAGTGCCCAAAAATGAAACATAATTGAGATTTTCTGTCAAAATATATGTATTTTATTGTAATCTTAGTGAATGCAGGACAGCTATTCAATCCTCATTCTTTGCAGCTATGATTGAACACAATTTTGACATCAATACAATTCAATCATCCTCAACAAAATCACTAACACACACTGTTTCCTCACTAAACATTCCCCTTTAATTTCTATCCACAACTACACGATTCTTTTAATCTTTCTTCCTGATGTGTCTCTTTGTGTTGTACAGCTTAGTCAGGTAGCGTATCCTTTTTTCCATCCTATTATGTTCCGCTGGGTACAAGACTCGTATCCGATGCCCTTGCCAATCCATCTTCCTCAACAAACGCTCCCGTTCATTGCCCTTGAAGGCCACCAACCATGGAGGTCCAGTCAGTAAATCACTCGGATGAACATCCCCATCCCCTAAGATGTCTGTACAAGTACAAGATATAAATAAAAAGTAATGTAAACTTTAATTGTCCTTAACACTTTCTATGCCATCTGTATTTCACTCTATATCTATATCCCTTTGGGTGCCAGCTGTATTTGTGGAAAACACAGAAAATGACCCAATGGACACAATCGGAGACTTTGACCATGGTCGAAAATGGCATAAGATTAAGAAGTGTTAAAGGAAATTGGTTTTTATAATGATGAATACAACATACAACCAATCATAATATGTTACATAGTACATAACATTACATTACATAAATATAAATCAATACAACCACCATTGACAGGTCATCTTGCCACAAAGCAGCGCTCTTTTTTAGCTAAGGTATGTCTCGCTCAAGGACACAGCGATTGAGAACCCTGCATGCAGGTTTGGTTTCTAGCCAGGGATTTTTTAGTAAACTTTCTACCGCTGAGCTACATTCCTTGGGGGGGGGGGGGGGGGGGGGGGGGGGGGGGGGGGGGGGGGGGGGGGGGGGGGGGGGGG
>JARBEQ010248611.1:0-11336 GCA_030265355.1 Tritonia tetraquetra | reverse complement strand
AAATGAAGAAATATAAAGTGGTCGCGCGCATGCTTAACTTTACTGTGCAATACCACGGGATTAATCAATTAAAAACCAAAACTTTTTTTTGTTATTAAAAAAATCCGAATTATTGATAAAAATAAACTAACAACATTGCCAATTCTGCTGCGAAATATTAAAAAGCGAACGAAACACACTAAATTCTGCGGTGTACATAAACGCAAACAGACTGTACACCGTATTTCGTGATGTATATAAACGCCACCAAACAAAAATGAAATTGCCGTCGCAATGGACGTACTTGTCTATTCCGCCGGGCGCGATTACAGGAAACAGCCGTCGCAATGGCCGCACTTGTCGATTACACCCGGCGCAGTTGTTGACACTACCTTTGGTTTAACACTTTCTGTACCAAGCGCCAAGTATTTTCCCTATCTGGAGTACCAACGTACTAAAAATGTGTATGGAATTAGGTCTAAAAACAAAACTACGGCAAGGGACGTTACTCTAATAATAAGACAATACTTCGATCTTCACTTGTGAATTTTTTCAAGACATTTTGTCGTGATTTGAAGAAAATACAACTTTTTTTGGTTAGAAATGGATGATACTGATAGTGATACAATAATATTATTATCAGTATCATCCATTTCTAACCAAAAAATCTAACGATCTATTATTATTAATAATAGATCGTAATGATTCAGACTCAGGTGAGGAATTGGAAGTGGACAGTGATGATAGCTGGGAAAGTTTGTATAGACGATGAAGAGCGAGTGTCAGAGAGGGACGTTGAAGGTCTAGACTTGGATTCTCTAGTGATTCAGATTCAGATGATGATGTTGGTGCTCAGGGCGACGGAGGAGATGGACAAAGAGGAAGGAGAAGGGGGCGTGGCTACTCAACAGCTGATCAGCCTAGGTTTTTTTGGGAGATATATGTAGATGAAGACCTGTATTTTCCTGACTGGCTCTCAGAGCATAGAGGTGGGGGAATTTTAGGAGATTGATTGGAATTTGATGGGCAAGGCTGCTTGCAATTTTTTAGAATGTTTTCCCTGATTCTTTAGTTGACACTATTGTGGTGGAGACTAACCGGAACCGCTATGCAAGGCAAGTGTTAGAGCAAAGTAGAGAAACAGTGAGGAAGAAGGCATGGCATGACACAAATGCTGAAGAAATTAATGCTTTTATAGGGCTCCAACTGTGTATGCGACTTTATCTTCAGTTTGGAATAAAAAACCACTGGTCAGATACATTCATCTATCAAAAAGTTTGTTAAAAAATTACATGGCGAGGAATTGTTTTCAAAATTCTTTTCTTCATTTTTCAAACAATGTGTGTGAATGAAGAGAGACTAGAGAGAAATGACCCAAATTATGATCCCATCTTCAAAGTGAGAAGCCTTATTGACCAAACAAAAGATCTTTACAATGCTGTCTTTGAACCATACCGTGACCTGAGCGTAGACAAAACATTGATTCTATTCAAGGGTTGTCACTTCATAAAGCAATATCTGCCTGACAAACCGCACAAGTGGAGTTTTAAATTATTTACCCTGGTCGATTCTAAGAAGACTAACTATTGTTTGAAATACCTGATTTACACTGGCAAACAACACTTCAATGCTGGTGTGCCAGGTGATTCCTTTGGAGCAAAAATATTTCAACCCTGATCAGCGACTATACCGGGAAAGGTCACATAATCTACACCGACTATATACATCACCTACTATCTTTTATGATTTGATTGAGAAAGATGTGGGAGTCGTTGGAACATGCAACCAAAAATTCCCTCCTTTTGTCAAGAAACAGGCCCTAAAAATTTTTCAAAATGATCCTTTTGCTTTCGCACGCTACGAGCAGCTCGTATGTTGTTCATGGCTCGACACTGAACGTGTAAATATTATGAGAACACTAATAATACTTGTGACAAAAGGGTGAGGTCAAGGCAGCATACAGGAGGATTTTTAGAGAAGTTGAAAAACCTGTGATGGCTGTGGACAGTACATGGGTGGTGTTGATCACTGGGAATCAAAAAATTGTTTCTTACCTTTACCCCTATAGATGCTACAAATGGTATCATCCAATTTTCCATTTTGTGAAGGAGGTGGCCCCAGTGAATGGCTATGTTGTGTACAAGTACAAGAAATACGTGCCAAACCCTGTTTCAACCAAAAAATTCAGACTTGAAGTTGCCAGGGAACTTGTGACCTCACACGCAAGGACTCGTCACCAAGAAAAGCGAAGTGCAAAGCTTCACACCAAGCACACATTGACCGCATGTCGGCATCTTCTTATTTACCATTTCCCCAAGAAATTTGAGGATCCTAAGCATCGTTAATTATTCAAAATGGCCACCATGGTCATCTGACCGAACACAGGCGCACAACATTATTTTTGTAATACTCATTCATCAATGAATAAATGTGAAAAGTTTCATTGCAATCCCTTGCTTCGTTCTCTCACAGTCACAGTGATTTTTAAAAATTGGTAACCCCATTTTTCTATAATATGGCTAAGAGGCCTTGGTACTCAAGGGTAAAATTACTTAACCAAGCCTTGGTACTGAAAGTGTTAAGTGTCTCCCAGGACATATTTCAACTGAAGATGGACCAGATCCTCGAACAGTGCAATGGAACAATAGGTATCTCTGACTCTGATGATGTCTGCGTGTTTGGCAAAACAGAGGACACGATCAGAATCTAATCTAATCAAGCTAATGGAGATAGCCAAAGAAAATGGACTGATATTCAACAGTACAAAATGCCACATCAAACAGAAGAACTTCATTCTTCGGCCTGACGTAGTGGCATGCTGAAAAGTGTGACAATAAGATAAACAGTCACCAACAAACCTGACCGAGCTACAGTCATTCCTGGGCATAATACAGTACAAGAGTCCATTCATACTCATACCAAATCTCAGTGAACGTACAGCGCCACTAAGAGTAAGAGGGCTACTGAAAAAGGAAAGTGTACCTACTGAACTAGACACAAACTCATGAAAGAATTTTTAACAAAATTAAAGAAGAAATTCACCAAAACCTGTGCTTAACTTACTTCATCCCACAAAAAGCATCAACTGTAGAAGTTGACAGTTCATTGAATTTGAATGGATTGGGAGCAGCCCTTCTACAAGAAGGAAGACCTGTCGCATTTGCCAGTAAATCCCTCACTGATACAGAGAAACATTATGCAAGCATTGAGAGGGAAATGCTTGCCGTGGTATTCAGTTGCGAAAGATTCCACACGTATATCTATGGTGGTAAGGAGATCACAATCGAATCAGACCATAAAATCTTGGAAAGTATACAGCTAAAAAAATACATCACAAGCACCCCCCAGATTGCAGAGGATGCTGCTTAGAATACAACCATACCAGTGTACCATCCGAATCCGACACAAACCTGGCAAACAGATGATATTCGCAGACTACCCTGTCGAGAAATAAACCTACAACTGTATGACCATAGAAATTGATAAGACGATCCATGGAGTTACTATCAATCAGCGACAACAGAAAGGTCGAAATAAAAGAGGAAACCAGAATGGACCCAGATCTTTCAATTCTATCAGTATCAGCACAGATTAGAAAGGGATGGCCAGAAGACCCGAAAGAAATCCCCAAGAGAATAAGACAGTACTGGTCTGTCCGAGATTCCTTATCCGTGGAAGATGGACTTATACTTAAAGGCACTGCAATTATGAAAAACACTATGTTAGACAAGTTGCATGTGGGCCACCAAGGCCAAGAAAAATGCCAGCTTTTGGCAAGGGATAATGTTTTCTGGATCAGTATGTCTAAGTCTAAGTCTAAGGACATAATTGAAACAGTAAGAACACGTGACATATGCAATAAATACTCAAAAGCAACCACTACTACAACCAGAACTTCCTAACACTAACAGACCGTTTGAGGAGATAGCAGCGGATATCTTCCACTTTCATCTAGAGAAGGAGAAAACTTCCTACTTGCGGATTACTTAATAGCAAAATGCTATTTGTGAAAAGCTTAGAAACGATGAACAGTAGTGAAACTGTCTAGTATATGGAGTCAGTCTTTGCAATACTTGGCATTCCAAAGATTTTGATCACAGACAATGCCAAGCAATTCACCAGCTATGAATTCCAACAATTCACTAAGGACTGGGATTTCAAACATCACTTCTCCTAGTCCTACTACTATCCACAATCAAATGGATTCATAGAACGAACAGTACAAACGGTATAGTCATGTCTGAAAAGGGCCAAAGAAACGAGGCAAAATCTACAAAAAGCTCTTCTATGTTTGAGAACACCCCCAATCAGCAATGAATTACCATCACCAGCAGAAATATTGTTCAATAGAGAAGTGTAAGAGTAAGAGTATTTAATTATGGGCCGATGATATATGGGCCATATATGGCCTGTGGAGCATTTCAACGTAGGTGAAGAAATGCTATATAGGCCATATATGTGGCCTATAGCATCAGGCCACACATCATTCGAGGGAAGACAAAATGATATAACGGGCCATCTACGTTCACTATATTATAGTGTGTGTTACCTCTGGTTCTAAATCTTTGATGTGTAATGGCAAATTACACTATTAACAGCCATATATGGCTATGAAGGATTTTGCATTTTGTGAAATGATGCACGGGCCATATATATCCACTTCCTAATAATGTATGGGCCATGTGTATGGCCTATATATCCACTTCCTTATTTATGTGTTATGATTTCATACCTAAATTCCCTATATATATATATCCTACTTTAAAGTTTTGGTAATACATATCATATGACTGGAACACAATGTGACAATGATATTTTTTTAATGAATATATTTTGGACTTTTCTCTTTCTTAGTAGACTATAGAGATATTTTTTTTGTAATGTGCTTGGTCGTAATTTTTATAACAACACCTATATTTATTATTCCTTACAGTTACAGTAGGTGATGTCTACACGAAAAGTCTTGACCCTTGTTTTTGTGCGGGATGCAGGCAAAATTTTGCTCGGAATGAAGAAAAGAGGTTTTGGAGTGGGACGTTGGAATGGTTTTGGGGGGAAAGTTGAAAAAGGAGAAAGTGTTGTTGATGGAGCAAAACGGTATGTTAATGATTTTTTTTGGTCTTTTTGTTAATTGTTCTAATTTTATTTAAGTTTTACTGCCACACGCTATTTTTTATTTGTCATATTCACTACTAACACTAATACTAATAGGTCTTCACCCAGTGATTTTCAAAGAGAGATCCGACAACTTCTGAAGAAAGATTTATTTTGAATCCCCATTTGCTGGTCTAAAACACTCACAGTCACAGTTCAGGCAACAATGTTTCACAATACAGGGGAATATAAGAGACATGAGTGACAAAGATTGAAGACAGCACCTTTAGGTCACCCAGCCTTGGACCGAATATGATTGGTCACAGCACTGTACTGTTACATCCCACCCCTATGACCGGACATAACCCGTCAGCACTTTGTGGTAATCCTGAGTGCGTAAGACTTGAAAATGTTGAATACCTTGTGTACGGCTACATAGCTTGTTCCTATAATAATTTGTGCATAAAAAGGTGTACGACTTGAGGTCCCAAATTATGCTCATGTAACAAAGCTTACAAAACAGCTAGGCTGCAAGGGGCTGCCAGCTGGGAAACTAGCTAGTTAAGCACGTCATATAAGAAACATCTGTGAGTGAAAAATTGAAAATACAGATATTTCATCTTTGCTCTGCGCAAGTCGTTGGATACAAAAAACACCTCTGTGCTGTGTAAGTGGTTATGCTAATGCTAGGGAAGTTGACAGGAATACGGAAAAATATCATACAAAATAGAGTTATATAATATAATTGTGATGAAAAATGAAAAAACCAACAACATACCGGTACACAAATGAATGGATGAAGCATAGAGTTAAGTAAAGTTTCAAGTGGATTATTCAAAGTCAAAGACACTGCATCTTAGAACTCAACACATCTGTTTTATTTTAATGGAATTTAAGTGAAAGCTGGGCATGTTTCAAAGAAAAAAAAGTCAACCCAACCAAAGATCAACTTAAGCGTTGTCCACTGTACTAGTACTACAACCTTACTTGTATTTATTGTGCTTCGATTTGAGGATATTTACCCTGTGATGATTTCTTATTTTAAAAAAACAACATTTTAATTTTATGATTCATTGAATCCTAGAGCAGGGTTTTGTGGCTTAGCTGTAACACTTTCGCTTCACAAGTAGAAGGTAGAAGGTAGGATTTTTCCTTTGAACTTTCTTACATTTTATGGCTCTGACCCTGTGACCTGTGGATTCCTATGGTATCAAGTCCTATCTATAAATTGGAGGTCCTGTCTTTGATAATAATGTGTTGCCAAGGGCGTGAAACTAACAATTATTGAGTCATAAAGCTTTCAGAAAGGAAGATGACAAATTGGAAGGAGGGATGAAGCTGACTTAACTTGATTTTTTCATTGTTGTTATTTTTCAAACAATGTCTTGTCTTCTGCAGTGAGCTTGTGGAAGAAAGTGGAGTTGTTACAGATTCTCTCCAAAAAGTTGGATGCATTGATTTTGAATTTTTGAATGATCCAGTCATATTAGAGGTTCATGTTTTCAGTACTTCATTATTTTCTGGCACCCCTGTTGAAACAGAAGGTAATAATTCTTATCTTTTTTATTATTATGATCATGATTCATAAGCAGTAACTGCTTCTTGTTTTGGGCAATCCGGTCAAGCCAAGGTATTTATATCATCAGCCATTCCATGCTGATGATAAGCCTTCATTAATGCCGGTAACAAGACCTCTAAAATGCCCTCTTGCCTCACACCTATCCTCTTATTTCATTTTGAGTCACGACAGTAAGTCCTGAAAAGCATTGTAGTTATAGTGAAAAAAACGAAAGGGAGGTGCTTTCGAATCAAGGGTATTATTAAACGTTTGCAACAGGATGCAAATCCGGTCATATGAAGGAATGTTGGTTTCTATTTCTGGGGAAATGTGAGGTCACACATCATCTTTGACATTATGGGATGTCTTAGTCTTAGTCGCATTGTGACCCAATTCTTGTAAAAAAGCATTAAAGCATAGCACTTATATAGCGCATATCCACAAAGTTCATCCTGCTCTACGCACTTCACAATATATAGTTTACCCCCAGCAGGCCATAACACTCCTCTATCCTTCTCAACTCCATGAGGAGTGCACAATGCGAGTTGCCTGTTAGGCGCTTCAGCACTAGCATTCTGACAAGATCGTTCGCTGCCCTCGCCCGGGTACTCCTACTCATTTACACCTGAGTCGAGTGAGGTAAGCAGAGTTAAGTGCCTTACCTAAGACACAGAAGTGGCGAATAGGGTAGGTTGTAGTGAGTGTCGGTGAAGGTTAACTCAATGACTCCCACAAGGATTTTCACCATTGGACCAAGGCCATGGCTCCATGTTGTCAAGAATCTTGAAAATAACAAGAAAAAAAGAATTGAACTTGCGCATGCCCTAAAAATAGTATTTGTGGGCTCATAGTTTCGCAGCTTTCATTTAAAATGTTGAATTTAGTGCGGGCCAGAAAATTCAGCTTGTGGGAGACAATGATGAGTTAAAGTGCTGATAGTTCTACAAATGTTTTATTTAGTTTGTTTTGTATTTTCAAATTTTGTTTGCAGCATTTTAATTTTTGTTGGTTGTTTTGTATTGTATTTTTTATTTTTTTATTTATTTATTTATTCATATTATTTATCTGTTTTGTTTGATTTTTTAAATCTATTTTAATTTTCTTTCTTATCCAGTTCCCTGTTACCATTACAGTGTAGGGCCCCTCTATGAGGCGGATTCACTCTGGATCATGATATCAGGCCAAGCAGGTGATCAGCCCACTGTGAACTTTTTGTGGTAGGAATTAATTTTGCCCGGACAGCGGCCTTTTGCCCTACTCTTCTCAATTTCCAACTGCCAAGGGTTCTTTAACGTGCACAACTTGCACACGGGACTGTCAAATTTATCGTCCGTCTCCGATAGGACTAGGTTTTTTTTTTATCCCACCTACCTTCATAGGATCGCACATTAAAGAACCCTTGGCAGTGGCCGCTGTTCCGGGCAAAAATAATACCTACCACAAAGGTCACAGTGGTTGATCACCTGCTTGGCTTAATATCTTGATCCAGAGAAATCCAGCCTCATAGTGCTGGCCCTACACTGTAATGGTAAAAGGGAATTGGATAAGAAAGAAAGTTTTATGAAGAAAAACAATTGTCGCCGCTGGGATTCGAACCCTGTACCTTTGCTTCCAAGGTCAGAACCATACCTCTGAGACATCGGGACCCCTGAAACTATTGATTTAAAAAAAAAATGATTCTGGAGGCGGAGGTTTTATAAATTTGTTTCTATTTGAGTTTGTAAACTATTCATTTCCATTTAATTTGCTTCTTGTTTCCTCCAGAAATGCGACCAAAGTGGTACTTAGAGAATGAAATTCCATTCAAAGATATGTGGCCTGATGACGAGTTTTGGTTTCCATTGATGTTATCTGGCAAGAAGTTCAAAGCTTATTTTCTGTTTGAAGGCATGAACGATATATTGAAGCAAGATATCCAAGAAGTCATTGACTTACAGGATTGAGGATCAGATATTATGTGTTTTCAATATTTGTTGCAGTGGCTATGTTATGAACTTAACCCTTTGCCACTCACATCACCCAGTACTGTTTCACACTCATATTGCCGGTGATCGACCGTGTCTATTCTCCGTTTGTTGAAATCACTCCAAAATATTTGAATCACTGGAAAAAACCCTTTTCCGGTTCAGTCTGTTTCGAGAGTGATTTCCCTTATAATGACGTAAATTTTATTATCATGCTTTGATTCAAAGCGAAACTAAACTGGTCATGTTTTCATGATTGTGCCGGCTAAAAAAAGTAGTTAGTAAAAGTGCCTCTCACTCTCACTCACTTTCTGTAGTTTGCCACACCTCGTCCTTGTGATTCTTCTTTGTTTTGATGTAAAAATGTGAGCAGTCAGCCAAACCATCATGAAGTTACAGCCTGTCAAAGCTGTTTATGTTTTACGATTGTTTCTGACTAGACCAGTTTGATTATGACAATGATTTTTATGATAAAAATGTATGAAAAGTCACGCGAGTGGCTTATTCATTTCTCTTTCTTCTCATTGTTTCATTCATGTATAATGCTTCATTATTTTATTATGGTTTTTTTTTTAAGGACATTCATTATAAAATGCAAATTGGGAAATATTGCGAGTGGCAATGGGTTAAAGTGATTAACAGTTGCCTATGGGTACATCATGTCCCTCATACTCCAAGCAACGGCAGGTTCAGGAATGGAAACAGTGAAACCAGTTAGTCAAAGTAAAACATGTGTGAATGTTTATTTTCTGTGTCTTAATTTTTTTTCTTAACCTTACACCGAAAAGTACTAAAAAGGTTATTGATAAAGAAAGAAAGAATTTTTTAAATTAGGTTTGTCAGTGTGGGTTGACTAAAACTAAAAGTGATTAACTGTTGATTACGGGTAAATCATGTCCCTAATGCTGCAAGCAATGACGGGTGTCCATTCCTGTAACAGTGACAGCAACGATTAAACTGAGAGTGAGGGAAAATGTTTTTATCTGCAATTTTGTATTTTTTTTAATGCAATTTTCATCGCAAATTTGCAGGATCTCATCTTGTAAGTAGTAAAAATAAATACGTACGATTTAGCAGGATAATTTTTAGATTGAAGTTGAAGTGTCCAGCCGGAACTATGGGAGTCTCCATCTTGTTGATTTTATTACTTGGGTGGCCAAATTTTTCAATATATATAATAAGGTTTTCATGTAAAACTAAAACTTCAGGTTGTATATATTTTTATCCATGTAAATTTAACAAAGTTTTAAATATTTTGATGATGTTTCTGTTTTGATACAAATTTAAACTGTAAAATTCATGATTAAATTGTCATGATTTGTTGCACAACTTGCAAGGAATTGATTAATTTTTTTACCATTTTTGTTTAAGTTGTAGTGTGTCAAAGTCATCGAGTCCATGCATAGCAGGGGAAGTCGTAGCGTAGCAGTAACACATTGAATTTGTGTTAAGAATAAGAAGGTCCCGAGTTCCAATCACAATGACGACACAAAGAGATTTTTTTATTTGGACGTTCTTGAAGTTTATATGGATCTGACCATGTGGATTCATTATGCATAAAGAATCGAGTCTTATCGGAGATGGACTATAAAGCGGAGGTCCCACCTTTGATATCACCTATAATGGCAAGGGCGTAAAACTAACAACTTATTCTTCATGGTAACGTAGAAACCCCCTAGTTGGACAGGTCTACATGGATACACCATAGGTGACAACTACAAGGACAGAGACGACACACAACGTTGATCTTAGCAATCTACGAGGCTTATAAACAATTAAAAGTTCTTTTAATTAAGTGGGGGCTTCATCGTGCATGCATTTATAACATAACAAAACAATTTTATAACCAATACGCTCTCGTACAGGTAGCCAATGTAATTCTAAAAGAATAGGCTTGGTCTGGAATGTGCAAGTCTCTTCTGCTTCGTTATCAATTTGGCCGCATTATTCTGAATTACTTGAAGTTATTGAAATTTTGTCTGAATTTATACCGATCTTTATATTAAGTATTTCATTTATTGAATTCTTTTTTGTTACTAGTTACATGCAGTGGCATAATCGTTGACTATAAATAGTTCCTACAGAATCTTCATAAGTAGGTATTTCATTTATTGAATTTTTCTTTTTTTTCTTTTTTTTTTGTAACGTGCCGTGGCATAACCCTTTTTTCAATTGTTGAATTGTTTAAACATTGAAAGTGATAGTGAAGCCATATGGTGGCTGAGGAGAGAGAAAGGAATTTGTGGACTTATTATTTATTCTATTTACAAAGAGGAAAAAATAGAAACAAGAGAAAAGAAACAGAACTTTGTGGCCATTTAACAAACCAATTTTATTCTCAATGCCCATAGGAGCATACAGTACCGGCGCCTGTTAGGTACTACAATCTGACAAAACTTCCACTGCCTTTAGCCAGGTACTCATTTACACCTGAGTCGAGTGAAGTAAGTCGTTCAAAGTGTCTTACCCAAGGACACAAACAGAGAATGTCAAAAGTGGGGCTCAAACCCTGTACTCCCCAGGTTGCAGTGCAATGCCCTATCCACTCGTCTACCTGTCCACCTATTCAAAACTATCCAATCAAATTCAGAAGGTATTTGGCATGCATGTTAATTCAATGATATATGATTTATCAGAAAGTATCTGGTCAATATATATAATCATAAGAAAGCAATTACTGAAAGTGCACATGGAGCCTGTGGAAGAAAAGTTATAGGATTAGGAGGCAATAATAAAAGGAC
>JARBEQ010248589.1:0-11337 GCA_030265355.1 Tritonia tetraquetra | reverse complement strand
TGATCCCACCTACCTGAATAGGATCAGGGGAGTGGTATATAGGTTTTCACCGAGTTTTACGGAGAAAAATACCCGACGCTGCCGTGAATCGAACCATGTACCTTTCGCTTCAAGAACCGTACCTCTACGCCACTGGGACCCCTAAACCAGAGGTCCCACCTTTAAAATAACGAATTGAGTTGCCAAGGACACACAATTAACTGATTCAAAATTTTCAAAATAGTGGTAATATTTTCTTAACAGCCCCGACTAAAGTGATTAGGTTTCAAAATGTCCTGGCAGTAAAAGGGTTAAAGCCGGATCGAAGCAATTAACTGTGATGAGTTAGTTGGCGTTACGAAAATGAGGTACGGGAATGCATTGCCACTACCGCCTTACTGTGGGATCATTTCGGGTGCAAATGGACATTGGTGGATAGCTTAGTCAGTTGGTCATGTATCCCTCCATTCCCGGGGAGGCGGAGTTGCCTTTGGTATGCGTGGGTTCGATTCCTACTGTTGAATGCATGTCATATAATGCGACCTCTGCTAAACATGGTCCGTAAGGCGGGGAATCGCTAGGGAGATTCAGATAGCGAGGAAAAAATCCATCGTAGCGTTCAGTGATCTACTTCTCCCACCAACTTTATCCGGTTATAACAAATATATTCATCATATTTGGTTATATAATCTCAACATGTGTTTAATCTCTGGGAATTAAATGATCCAGGTCCAATTAAATGGAAGAGGGATGGCGACCCTTGTCACTAAATGTATATTATTTTATATTCCGACTTTTCCTCTATTTTATTGGAACATTCACAGTTTTGTTACGGGCTCTCATCACCACCACCACCATCATCATCACCACCACCACCACCATCATCACCACCATCACTACCATCATCACCACCACCACCACCATCATCACCATCACCACTACCATCATCATCACCACCACCACCATCATCATCATCACCACCACCACTACCATCATCATCACCATCACCACCACCATCATCATCACCACCAGCACCACTACACCTTTAAAAAAAACGGGTCGTCTAACCAGGGTCGGTAAGGGTCTTTACCCGCCCTACCTGTCATCCCGCACACGTCAAACGGGCAGGTGAAGCACAACCGAGTCACGACAGATAGAGGTGGGCAGGCCAGACGACCGTGGGGAACATACAGACGCACGAACAGACAGACTAGACCAGACCCTGTACCCCCGCAGCCCTCTTCCTGCTCTGGGTGCTGCTCGCTGCGCGGTTCAACGCACGACGGTTGGCTGTTCGGCTACTCTACAGCCACGAAAATTTGCCCTGCTTGGAGACACGAGATGAAGTGGTAGGCGTTCGCATTCACATGCTTCGCGATTACAAAGCACCCTGTCACGGATCGGAACTTACCGACATTCGAATCATGTGCACGACTTGTGGTGTTATCGAATCGCATCTTTATTGAACGCAGATTAGGAAGAGTGAGATCGCAAGTCAAGAAAGATATTCGTCCCTTTTTGATTGGCGGCTTGGAATGCCTTGACCATTAGGTGAGCGATTGTTCGTGTCACTCTTGATTGTCATTGATGATTTGGTGTCAAATCATCCTCCTCCTCATCATCATTACCATCATTAGGACCAATAATTATCATCGAGTTTTTTTCTGCCATGCGTTCTAGGGTGCCCACATTATAAAATTATTCTACTCTAGAGTTATTTTCTCCGCGTCTTCCACAGCAAATTATTTTTCCATCTCATTAATTTAAAAATAATATTCGCGTCATTATTTATTTCATCATCGTAGTCGCTATTGTTATTCTTATTTGTACTTATTATCATCGTCATCATTAATCACATTCATCATCAATGTCGGCATCATCGTTAGTAATATGGTTGATATTGTTATAGATAGTTGTGATGATGTCTTATAACGACAATGGCAATGGTCGCCTTTTGATTTTGTCTGTATAATATCATCATCTTTCACTGTCGTTATTTATTAAATTATCGTCATCTTTCTCGTTACTGGTTAGCGATGCATCTTTACTCTTATTTTATTATTATTATTATTATCATCATTATTATTATTGATTATTATCATTATTTTAATTAATATTATTATCATTTAAAAAAAATATATATTATTAGTATTATTGTTATTATTTAAGTACTCAATGTGTTTCTTTGACATCTCAAAATCAAATGATAATGTTATCGTCCATGTTTTTTGCTGACGCTCAGCCATTTTGTTCTCTTTCCCTCCACTTTTTCGTCTTGAAATAGATTGGGCTTAGTTTATCGTTATCTCCGTGTTAACAATCAATGCAGACACACAAAGTCCATAAATTAATTATAATAAACAGATGTCTCCATTCATTATCATGATCGAGCGCATCTACGACCGGATGGGATACGTCATTCACTTCTTGGATTCGATTCTCTCTGTCTCATAAAACTTGTAATAATTTGCTTCGCTATGACTATCTTTTTCGGCACTCTCATATTTTCCCAACACTTCTGACACCATTTATCATTACCAAATGCCGCTCCATCTTTATTTCAAGCCAACAACAACAAAAACAACGAAGTGTTGAATTAAATTGTCATGAATTGAATGTAAATTTGAACCACCCGGTTATGAAAGTCGCGCAATAATGAAGGTACCAAACAATTTTCTCAAAAATTATGTTTTCATCTCATTAATTAAAAAAATATATCAAAAGTTGTTGGTGTTAACCCCCTTCTCAACACACTCGCGTTATCATTCAATAAGGTCCCATAATGGGACTTGGAAACTTAACGCGACTCTCCAAGTCGGAGCCTTTGGAAAAGAGAAATAAATAATTAAAGTATGTATGAGTCCGCATGTATGGTTCGAACCCCAGTCCTCATCATCCATATGTAAATGATGAGTTATCCACCTGATCAAGGACTCCCCTCTCCCCTCCACTTCCTCTCATTGCTGTGGAAGACAGAATATTATAGTTGGGAGCACTTCGTTTCAGTCCATGGTCACCTTCAACTACGTAGGTACTAAGATTGGTTGCTTTGCTTTTAAATGTATTCGTGACTATGCACCTCTTTACTTGAAATCATTAATTGAAGTCTATAAACCTAGCCTTTCACTACGATCTTCTGATTCCTTACTCTTAAAACAATCTATTTCTAAATCGAAGCTTTCTGATCATGCAGCACACTCAGCTCCTGTTTGGAATTCTCTCTCAGCGAAAACTAGAAACTGTCAACCGTTTCCTTTTTTTAGAAAATCCTTAAAAACTGAACTCTTTCTTTCTTCGTATTTGTGAATATATGAATTGTTTGTTTTCACTCGATATTGTTACGTCGTGATGACATTGTCAAGCGCCTTTGAGCATCTTGATGCAGTTAGGCGCTATACAAATATTCGTTATTATTATTATTATTATTATTATTATTATTATTATAATTTTTCAAGTTTAATTGAAAAGATCACATTATTATTAACTAAAGCGATGTAAAATATGAACCAAACAATGCATTTTATGCGGTAATTGTACACTTTTGATTTAGTCTCTGTTTAACAGTGTGGGGTGGCAGTTGTAGAGAAAGTGAAAAAGGAAAATTGACTTCTAAGTTTCTAAAAAGTGCCAGTAACATAACATCTTAGGTAGTCCTCAATCTGATCTTGTGATTGCTTTATAAAAATAACTTGATAAAATCATGAAAGATAGTCCCATCCTCTCTACCCTCAAATACAGATTACTCTTGAAAAGTGGCCGCCTTATCAATTAAAAAAAAAATTTAAACAAAGCTATCTTAACTCCTTCTTTTCATCAGCTGTAAGAAAGTTTTTTTTATAATTTTCATGATTCCTTTTTAATTTAGGTAAAATGTTGAATAATGCATCAACTGTAATGTAAACCCCTCAGCGGCTATAAGAAAACTGAACAGATTTTGCCACAAACATAAGGCACTGCTTAACTTTTAAATGCAAACAAATGCAGATTGATATATAAGAAAAAATTGTTTGTTTATAATTTCAAAATAACAAAAATCACCATGTCTTTGTGTAGCACCCGACCATTTTTTTCCAAAAAGAAAGAAAGAAAAAAAAGAACAATTCCTGAAAGCTTAGTTATCATAATATGAACTGACTTTTATTTTTAAACGCAAAAATGTACATTAATGAATAAGAAAAAGTGGTTTGTTTTTAATTTCAAAATAAAACGAATCACCATGTCTTTGTGTAGTACCGGACCTCTTTTTCCAAAAAAAAAAAAGAAAAGAAAAAAGAAAGCTTAGTTACTATAATAAATCATAATATGAACTGATTTTCATTTATCATCCAATTTTTTAACATGTCAACTTATACATATTCATCTAATAGAGAAAAATCAACAACAACAATAAAAAGGGTGGATGAAAAATATGATAAAGCCACAATAAACGATAGTAGATAGATTGGATCCAGTATGGAATTACGCATTTGAAATTCTTTAAGTTCAGTTCCCTTTCGTTGTGATGTTTAATCGTCACGGCTCTCCATCCATAATCCATTCCTCGTTTTTTTTTGCTCGACTTCTCCTTATCATCACCTACTTTGTCTGTCGCTAACCGTGTACTTTTGAGTGTCCACATTAATATTACAAACAGAAGAATACCTTTTTTCCATTGCTGTAAACAAACACACAATGGTTTCTCCAACTTGTTCTATTTCAAGTCTTTTGTTACTTGTTTTTATGCGATATGCACTCTATTTAGTGTGGCTGAAACAGCAGTCGAATATTATTTTTAGTAATTTTTCATATTCGATTTGGGCTGTGCAAAGTCGGCTGATCACCTGCCTTATCTACCTGATCCAGAGTTTTTCCAGCTCTATGTTCAGAAATGCTGGACATGGAGCTGGCCACGACGCTCCTTGTGGGTATAACGTGGTTTGGATAACAAAACAACAGATTTTTTTGTTTTTGTTTTCTTCTTTAAAAATGCCATAATTTGTGTCTTACGCGTTCAGGGTCGGACACCTGTGACATAATTCGATGACGTCATTAGTCCAGTTGTCTCTCCTAGGAGGTAATCACGACGAAGAGCGGATATTACGAAAAAGAGTTTTGAAGTACGATATAATACAATAATTGTCATATCGATACTAGACTCTTTAAATCAGACAATGTGCAGAAAATCAATATCAAAATATCTTTTTTTTTATCTTTCTTTATCAATTCATATACATACCTTTTGGTGTCAGGTACAGAATATATCGAAATATCAAGATAAGAAAATTATCGGAATAAATTCAGCGATGATTTCGCTCTTCGGCAGACATTCCATACATCCCCAGACACCATAATACATTTTTCTGTAAAATCACCTTTTTTTTTTTAGGTGAGATCGAGTTTTAGGTCCCTGGCAGCAAACACATTATATGTCTTATCGAGGTGGGACCTCCGAATTATAGTCCATCTCCGATAGGACTTGATTCCTTTGGAATCATCAGGGCCAGAGCTATAACACTCGAGAAAGTTAAAAGGAAAGAATCCCAAACGTCTCCGTCGGGATTCGAACCCAGTACCTTTTGCTCACGAAGCGGAAGCGTTGACCGCTACGCCACGATTTGATGGCATCGCCAATTCATAGCCAGGTCAATTTTTTCCACCACCCCGTGGTGATCTGGGAGCAACTAAGTATTTGTAACGAAAAAATGTATGCTGTAAACCTCATATTTTTCATTCCAAATAATTGGCTACGCGAAGAAACCCAACTTTCGGGAAGCTCCTTGAGGGAATGCTCAATTTTCACAAGCAAAATTCCGGGGAAATTATGGTAACCGAGAAAAAAAAAACCCGAACCTCCAGCTTGGGAGGCCTACGCACTCTACCACGATACCCCCTAGTCATTTCATAGATTGCGTGATGGAACTCATTTCCTTTAAGATAATGAAAACCGCACCCGGGGATCGTTTAAAAAGACATTAGATATCAATATATTATTAATATATTCATCAGATTACTCTAATAATTGAACAGGTCACGGGAGTTTAATCGGTTAAATGGAATTGGTGCCAGTATTGAATTATCTCATCTTTATCATAACTATCTGATCTGCCCTTTAGATTGGCCTGGACTAATTTGAAGCAAGATGCAGTACTGTAGCTCTAATAGGATTGCCATTGACGTTGTTCCATGGTTTCTTGATTACTGCGCGTGGGGGACTTCGGCCCCTTCGCGTAGCCAATTAATTGTAATAAAAAATAGGAGGTTTACAGCATACACTTTTGCGTTACAAATTACTTAGTGGGGTGGGGGGTTGGTCAGAATGATTTGAATTAGATACAAATTTGAATTAGATACAAAGCTTTTGAACGAAAGAATGATAATATTATTATAACATTTACCGTTGGGAAGATAGAAATAAAGAGGAGAAACAGGGATAAGTAGAAAGTGGATGCGGCGTGTGTGTGTGTGTGTGTGTTTGTGTGTGTGTGTGGGGGGGGGGGGGGGGGAGAGAATGGGGGAGAGATAGAGGGCGAGACCGATGAGGTGAGTTGCTCGTTAGTTCAGGAAGGGTTATTCCCGAAACGTTCTGTGCTCGTGTATTTTTTAATGTCCATTTCACCTCCTTACCTTTCGATCTATAGCTTCCTGTAGAACGTATCCAAGGCCTACGTTTCAAACTGTCGACAGAAAACAGACGACAGCTTTGGTGAAACTTGGATTTTATTGTGCGTTCAGTTAAAATCTAGTCTCTCTCTATTTCTACCCAACCCCCAAAAAGCTACACACAAGAAAACCCAGCAACAAATATAACAAAACAGCTAAATTGCAATATCCACGAGTCAGTCGTACACCCATGTATCATATCACATCATTTTGAAACGCACAAACCATTGAGATGCACTCGGACACCTCGAATAAACGAGTACTTGACAGGATGAAAAAAGCTCATTCATTCATCTGTGAATGAATCATTCACTCTTGCTGTGTGTAAGATACACTTTCTTGATCGTTTCCGTCGGATCCTCGACATCATTGTCTTTTCCTTTCATCTTTGGACCGTAGACAAACAATGTACAGTGACAATGAATCACTAGACACGATGCATATGATTGCTTGTGTTGGTCCCAAGATTAAAGAGACTTGGGTACTTTAGAATTGAAGTATCTGCGCGTGCTATAATAATACTGTATCACCACGAGCCTCTTGAGCAGCTGGATATAAATACATGAATGGCAAATTTATAATGTAGAGGATGAGCCCCCCAAAACAACCCTCGATTTTAAGAAGTTAAAAATATCTGTGCCCCGCTAGAACTAGCACAAGAGTGCAGCGTTTGAATCACATGGCAGGGCGCACTGTTCGGGACGTGTACTTTAAAATGGTACTCGCCCCAAAGCTATGTAGCTGATTTGCTCAAAGTCTTGTGACCATGCAGCATGCTTTCAGATGAGAATAAAATGTGGATCAACGTTCGAACACCTACATTCTAAAGAGATGTAACAATTTCTTTAGGAGAGAATACATCTATACACTCGATCACACTAGATTTGCAGCAGGGAGCTAGCTAGGTCACCGCCTCAATGTTTTCTGAGAAACGGGCGGGGCGTGAATACATCGAGTCTCAGTGTCTGTGATACCAACCGATACCACATACAACTTGATGATATCATCCAACGGAAGTCAAACACGCGTAAGAATATGTCCATAAGGTTTGATTGTATAACGTCTTGAAATCGAGGAGGGTTCTTTTTTGGCTCACTCTGTAGATTAATTTATAATAATCACCACTGCTATCTCCATAAAATGGTTGTAACCATAGTCTTAGAATCAATATCACCACCGTCTTTATCGTCGTCGTCGCCATTATTATTATTATTATTATTATTATTATTATCATCATCATCATTATTATCATCATCATCATCATCATCGTCGTCGTTAATTGCGTCGTCGTTATCATCATCCCCATCACCATTACCACCACCATCAGCATCTTCACTATCATCATCATCATCATCACCATCATCATCATCGCCACCAACATTATCACCACCATCATCATCATCACCACCATCATCACCATCATCACTGTGTCACCACGAGCCTCTTGAGCAGCTGGATAGAAATATAATATGAATGCATAATTTATAATGTACAGGGTGAGCCAAAAAAACCCAAACCCACCATCGATTTCATCATTATTATATTTAGATACCATTAGCCCATCTTCCCATTCTCTATTAAATCTCCCTACCAATCCACCAACCTACACAGTCACCTACCAACCACAAATCACACACCCACCTGCCAAGGTGACCAACACCCCCACCCCTTCACCCCTTACCCTCTACTCTTTGTTTTCACCAACTTCATATATTATATTATTTTAGAGAGAAAAAAGGGGGGCCATCATTATCTTTCTTCCCTCTTGGTTGGCGGGTGAGAGGTGAAAAGTTGACAAATTGCCTCCTCCCATAAGCTTCTTAGAAGGTATTACTTGGCACGGGGCTGGGGTACGATGTGTGTGGGGGGCGGGGAGTGGGGTGAGGGGTGAGGGGAGGGGGGGGGGGGGGTGACAAGGAGAGGAATACGATAGGGCCACAGATTGGTCAGCTTACCGTAAATAGCCATTTTGCTACTGAGGTAGAGAGGACAGGCACATTCCATGGGTAAGCCATCTCGTGATCTATGGCTCGTGCGTTTGGTGAAACGATGATGATGATGATGGTGATGGTAACGATGGTGATGATGATGATGATGATGATGATGTCGACGACGATGATGATGATGATGATGATGACGACGACGTCGATGGTGATGATGATGATGATGGTGATGATGGTGATGATGTCGACGACGACGATGATGATGACGACGACGTCGATGGTGATGATGATGATGATGATGGTGATGATGATGAAGACGACGACGACGATGATGTAATGTGACGTCCCGACATCATTTTGAAAAACGGACTTTAACGTGAACTCTTACGAATTCAACGAATTTTTAAAATGAAGTTAGGGAAGCAATGCGGAGGTTACGAAATGAAATGGAACGAATTGTCTTTCCAGTTTGATCGATGACGTCAGGTGCTCGAGCCCCAATGACCTTGTACACGACTCCATATCGAGGCATCCTGACCTTTAACCCACAAATGGTAAATAAAGCTAGGAGATGTTTGGGGTTTGTGTGTGTGTCTGTGCAATGCGTGCTTTTTGTCGAATGTGAGAGTGATGGTGAAAGGAAAGAAGAGTGTGGAATTAAGATGGAGAGAAAAGTTTTGTAATTTCATTTTTGTATCATTAATTCAATCATTTTTGTTTGATTTATATTTACAGCCTTTCTAGGTTGTGATTAGTCTTATCTAGTTCCCTGTTACCATTATTGTGAAAGGGGCAGCTCTATGAGGCGGATTTACTCTTGATCAAGATATTGGGCCACGCAGGTGATCAACCCACTGTGACAAAATGTATAAGAACTGAAAATAATACAATTTTGAACTCCTTGTCATTGATAATTAAAGAAAATAAGATATCGCTATCTACGCTGGTTTTGTTTCGCTTGTTAATTGACGTCATGCATTGCGAGGACTCGTGGCGTAGTGGTTAACGGTTTCGCTTTGTGAACAGAAGGTACTGGGTTCGAATCCCGGCGGCGCCGTTGGGATTTTTCTCCATTGAACCCTCCCGAGTTTTATGGCTCTGACCCTGATGATTCCTATGGAATCAAGTCCTACCTTTGATATGACTTAAAATGTGTTGCCAAGGGCGTAAGACTAACAACTCTAAAATGTTAACGTCATACATTGTGGGTGGGTGGGTGGGGGAGGAGCACCGAAGAAAACAACCAACCTAACCAACAACATAACAGACCATGATGTCATGTGACTGCAAAGCCAAACCTGGTTGGTTTGAGAAGAGTGTCGATTGTTTACTGTCCATGTACTAAGTACGTCAAGCTTTGCCTTTACCTGTTTCATCACACACCGGCTGGTGTTGAGGCACAACTTTACTGGCGGACAATCCTCAGCCATAATTTCTCATCGTCAGCTGGTGCTGCTGCTGCTGCTGCCCTCTGTGCCTGGGATAAAACCATCCTAGGGCCAGGGGGCGCCCGAAGCGTAGCGGTTGCCACTTGCCTCTAGGTGTGGAGGTCCGGGGTTCGAATCCCGCCCTGTGCAGGATATGTCTCTGGACCTTTTTAGAGTTTTCACGGCTCTGCTATGGAGATTCGCGTGAAAATTCCTCAAGTTCATGTCGAACCGCCTTTTTGATATTATTATGAACTTACTGTGTCGCTCAAAGTGGCAAAGTCTCCCAGTTCTTATATGGCTGAGGGGTAACAACAAGAGCTGCATTAATTCGTTCATTGGCCTTGCTTATGATTGATACTGCTCAGTGTATTGCTCATGGTGTCAATAAAGAGTTGTGGACTCAGTAAGCTGATCACCTGCTTGTCTGAAATTGTTTGATCCACGGCATTTTACAACCGTGTGTTCAGCCATGCTTGGTGGTCGGGTGCCTGCATTTATGTCGGGTATCTTGTGTGCCTTTTGTGGTTGAAACTGGGGTTGGCCTCAACACTGCTCTGCGGTATTAACGGGGTTTGATCAAACAAACAAGTAATCTTACTGTGCTGAAAAGGATGTTGATTCCTCATCTCTTCTCTGCCTTCTCGGGCATCTTTTAATTCTTTTCATCTTTTGCCTTTATTATTATCTTGTTTATTTATTTTATTTTATTTTAATTTCAATTGTTAATTAATTTTGTAATACTTTTTTTTTGGGGGGGGGGGGGGGGGGGGTGGGTTGTCGTTTTTATGGTTAACCCCTTTTATTATTTATTGCCATTTTTACTGGCCCTATCACATTTTCATAATTTCCTTAATACCCGTTATCAGTAAAAAAAAATAAAAATATAGAAGCCTCTTGTCCTGGGGATAGCAATGTGTCATTTGTTACCATTCCCTCACCTTGGAAACACCCGTCATAGCCCTATGAGCCCCCAGGTGCTCCAAATTAATGAAATGGATTAATAGAAGTCACCGGGGCACGTAGCTTAGGGACAGGGAGTTAGGTAGGAAAACGTAGCTGCATATCATGTCAAAGGATGGGTAGAGTAGGAGTGGGGTGAAGATTGATGCTGCAAAGAACGCTAATAATTGAGGTAATCTGTATGAAAGTCAGCCATCCGTGAAACAAGAAGCGCCGCGTCAACACCGGGCTATCTTGTGGTCAACCTTGCAATAAAGTCTGTAAAACCCTTTCCTTGGCCGCCGTTATAAACCATTGGCCGTCCCCGGGGGGTATCAACTACTGGGGTACGGGATAGGGAGAGAGAGAGAGAGAGGGGGGGGGGGGGGTGATGGAGAAGGGTGGGT
>JARBEQ010248578.1:0-11337 GCA_030265355.1 Tritonia tetraquetra | reverse complement strand
TATATATATGAGTATGCAGTGTGTGTGTTTTCGTGTGTTGGTTATTAGGTGCGCTTTTTATACTTGGTTTGGTATCTTGTGTATTGTTATTATGACGTTAAAATGTATCTATTGATATAAGACTCTAGGTACCGGGTAAAGTGTGGCGACTTGAACATGTCCACACCAATTACTTTACATGTTATGTATTCTGTTTCTCATAGTAAGAGGATGAAATGGTTTGAACTTATACAATTAGGTTGTTGTCTTTAATATTCTATTTATTATGGCATTATCCAACTAACTAAAATGTAAAGGGTTTGAGACTATTTAGAAGTTGACGTGTTTGATATTATCACATAATTTGTTTTGTAATCTTTTTTTTGTTATGTCCTACACAGTGGGGCAGTAAAAGGGGAGTTTAAACATAAATACACATTTTACTGGGGACTTTTGGGAAATATTAGGAGATAATTTCGATGCTAGATCATGGTTCTCTCGGACGTCGGCGCGGCGAGTATAAAATCTCAGTCGACTGTTGAGATCTTGAAAGCACAGAGTTTTGCACTGACATGCCTACATTGATGCATTGATGTATTGATGATATCCTGTATACCTCTACTACTGATCATGGTGTTCTGATGCTGGTATACTATATTAATGAATATAATGACACTGAACTGTCATTCTCATCCGGCTGTCGCCGATGTTTGTGTGATCCCCATCATCATCTTACCACGCATGGCGCCGTCACTGGAGAGTTTAGGGAGCGGGGGATCTTGCCTAGTTTCTTTCAGCGATGTCTATTCTTCTGTCCCGCCCTTTTCTTTCTAGAAATCAATTGAACTGTTGCTGTTTACTTTCATGAAATCAAAATATTTATTAATTTCTGTCCACTACTTTGTGGTTGTACCGGAGACTATTTCACTTCTCGAGTAGTAGTAGTAGTAGTAGTAGTAGTAGTAGTAGTAGTAGTAGTAGCAGCAGCAGCAGTAGTAGTGGTGGTAGTAGTAGTAGCAGCAGCAGTATTAACATTTTTCAATTTCCTGCTCTATATTTCCCAGATTTGGTGCCAAAGTGACCATTGTGATTGCACTGTTCTCCACTGCCATTTTCCACTTCTCCACTGTTCCTGCTGCTAGATGGAATATTATGTCATTGCTATACATCGTTCGCTTCCTTGCAGGATTATCATGTGTAAGATTTGTACCCCTTCACTTCATGGGACCTGGCGCAATTGAATGGTTTTGCAGGGACATTCAGAATATTTTGAGTTCTACCATAGGCATTAGTGAGGTTAAGAGAAAAATACCCCATCAAATAACTTTCATATTTCACATGTGAAATAACATCCGATGACTTATCTTAGCTTAAAGTAATCTAGGGACGCGTTTTTTTTAGTTTTGAATGTTACATATCAAATAGTAAAAACATGCTTTTATTTCGTAAGAAAAACATTTTTTTGTAAGGAATTGATCTTGTTTTAATGTTTTAAATATCAATATGTACATAATGGAAAAGTTTGATATATTTTAGTCGAATTAATTCTCAAAGATAAGAATCAAACTAATCCCATGATTATATTCGAATACAAATATTTGGCTTCAACAACTATCTACTAACCTATATGTTACAGTTAACAACGAAGAAAGTAACATTCAAAACTCGGTGAAAAATATATTTCTAGAACCAATCTTTGGTGTCTATATATATATATATATATATATATATATATATATATATATATATAAATTTCAACCAAGAAACTATCTAGATTTGCTAGTCTAGTTGGTTCGAAAAAATCTAGGTCATTTCAAATTGCCTTGAACGTGTGTCTTGTCTAGCCAAGATCTATCCTATTCTTTTTATTGTTCAATCATTGAAAATGTGTAATGTGTTAAGCGTCTAACAGGCAGCTGTGGAGAAATGCCATTCTCACTATGATATTTTGTGATAATTCAAACGGAACTTTTACATTTACAATGCTACAACAGTATCCTTTTAATTGTGAAATACATACTGTTGGTTGAGGTCTAAACACGTAATTTCGCGACGGTTGAATTTGAATATTCACCCCGAACACACGCGCTGAAGTCTCAAGCATCATCTCTACAAATATCTTACTGATCTGACCAATAAAAATGTGTTATTTTGTCACATGATCTTGTGCGCAAGAAGATCCATAGTTATTAGATTAAAATACTCCGAAATCCAAAGAACAAAAACTTTTGTTGCAAATGTCAACTAATGGAGAAAACATAAAATAAGTTGAGACCGGCTATAATTAACCATACGAGTAAATAATATTTTTCTTTCGCCAAAACGAAAACAATAATGCAAACGTGAATGAAAACAACATATGGAAGAGTGACAAAACAAAGAATACTTTTCAAACACTAGTAATGTCATTCAATACATGATAACAGAATTGTGTTTGGAATAATTTGTCGTCATATTATGGGTAGAAACTGGGTTCATTCACAAAACGCATTATGCGCAAATATGTAGTTGAGCAAACAAAGTTAGTCCATAGAGAGTTTATATTTTACACAGAATATTACAAATCGCCCATTATTCTTGGTAACATATTAAATTAATCGACACGGTTTTAATGGTTCAGTTTAAGCAGAAAATGTAAATAGATTTCTGATCATGCCACAAAAATGTTATACTAAAGAGTAGCTTTATGGAAGAAAAAATTGATTGAAGAATGTTTTTTGATAATTGGATTTACTTGAAACTGAAAAATAACACTAGATGCAGTCAACAACTTAATCTCACCATTTGTTTTCTATATATTGAAAACTTTTATAATGAACAATCATATTTTCCTAGGGATGCTTATATTGCAGTGCGTTCCATTTAGTGACCAAATGGGCGGCATACCACGAAAAAAGTCGACTGTTGAGCATCACTGGTGTAGGTAAGTATATCAACAGAAAAGCATCTACATAAGGATGTCTAGTTTGGCATAAAATTACAGTCCTTAAAACAAAAAGAAATAACAAAATGGATTATTATTGACAGCAGTGTTTCTCGACCACATTTTTGTGAATGAATAATTATAATATCGTTCAATAATAATTCATGATTTTCTAATTTCTATTGGAAATTGATTGCAAATGATGTGTTACATGGATAGATAGATAAAATGCTTATTGGGTTGTTGGTTTTTTTTAAATTTTGAAACTCAGTCATTTCCTTTCCGACACCCAACACTTCTCCTGCAATAAAACTATGATTTCCTGATTTACTTTTCAATGTTAAGTTTATCTACGATAGACAAATTTCCTTCACTCCTCTCTAGTTTGACTTCTTTTAGTTACATCAACTAACACTATCTATATTTTCATTAAAACATCATAAATATCCGAAAACTATTTGGATCAGACAGTCTCATACAAGCAAGTAATCAGTCCACTGTGTCCACAACTCTTTACATATCACTGATCAGTTTTAATCAAAGACGGGCCAATAAACACATTGATTTAACCCTTGTGGGTACCCCCTCAGTTTTATGTACAAACTGGGAGGTTCTACTACTCTGGGCAGATTCTATAAGCTCACATTCAAATATTATTTTAGAGATTATTTGCTAACTCACTTTATCTAAATGCTCAAGACACTTCGTTGATATACGCTAAATGCTTTGCTTTATTGTTTTGTTTTACACAACCTGGCAGGAATAACAACTGGGAACAGCCTTTCTTTCTTCGTGTCATTATTTGGATGTGAAATGGATTTTCAAGGAGGATGGCCTATTGTCTTCTACATAACTGGTAGAAATAATATGTGATTCTGTGGTTCAGCATGGTTTTTTATATGTCAATTAATCAAGATGGACTTTTAGCTGCATATAGCTCAATAACTAAACGAGCTATCTTTTTACAAATTGTTTTTTCCCCGTGTATTTTCTTCCCATAGTTTCAGATTAATTTTGGTCTTGAGAAAAAAGAATAAATGTTTTGATTTGGTAAATAAATTACATGTCCCATTGCAACGGATAATAATACTCTCGATATTCTGTTAATACTATCAGGGGTCCATCGTATCTATTTTGTTTTACATATACCGGCATTACTAAACATACTTTGATATTATCTTGCCCACATTATTATCACGTTTAACGTCGTGTATGTTACCTGATTGTCGATATAATGAAGGATTAATACATCTAAAATAGTAATTGTTATTTTTTCTTATAGATGCAATTAAGTCATTAATATGGCAAAATATCAAATACGTGCAGAATTTATACGACAATATAAGGAACCAATTATAACTCTGAGGATCCGACGAGTGAGTAAAAAAATGACGGGAGTAGCGGTATTATACCTCCCAGGGGGCCTTCACAGAGTCAAATTAGACTAAAGTCTAACAAGGTCATCTTTCCTTGCTGATATTACCAAGCCCATTCTATTGGCTGCGATTTCACCTCAATTCATAATAGTGAAATAGCGGCCTAAAAAATCCATGTTTGAGGGAGGAGAATCGACGAGTAATGGATTTGACAATCATTTTAAATTCAATGTTGGTTTTAACTTTGAAAAGCCTGCCTAGCATCTAATACTGAAAACTAAATAATGTACTATCTGTAAGCAAGTTGTTTATGTTAAAATGCAATGCAAACCCTGTATTACCGGTTGAAAGAAGTGTGTTTAATTCTTTTTTCTCAGGTCTGATTCAAATTGTGTTGGCAATCATAATGACTTTTTGTGTGACCAATTCTCCTTCTAGCAATCGCTACATCAGTCCAAACGAGGCCAAGTATATTGCTGAGAGCGGCATAATTGACGAGGACAATGCACAAAATGTAAGAGTATGATATATATGGTTATGGAGTTGATTAAAAAATTGCTATTATTTGAAATATTATAATCCAATTTTATGATACGATATATCAGATATGAAGTTGGGTGTCACGTGGATAATTAAGAAAAGACAGAAATAATGTATGAATATACTGATCGGCTTTTGAAATGCAATATTTTCTATTACTTAGAAAACAAAGTTTACTTACATCGACTGATTGACAATGTTGATGGTTAATGGGGCTGGAATTGAAATGTATGTATTAGGTGTCATTAGTGAGAATATCTCTCCTGTTAGGATTTTAAACTTAAGTTTCCTTGCTAACCCCTTTGTGCTGTCTTTGTACTGTTACAATTGGAATTGGGACTCGATTCTTCTAGACTACAAAACGTATACTGACTTTTCTATTTTTTAAAATCTAAAATATCCCAAAATATCAACGACATATCTTTTTATAAGTTTTTAAAAATATATAACTATTTTTTACAGCTTTGCAATATTTTTACCGTTCAGTATATTATAACACATCGAGTAATCAAATTTCTTAATTCGATGTTTTGACATCGGCCACTTCCATAGAACCGCATTCCAGTGGGTGCCATCCTACGATCTGTGCCCGTATGGGGGTGTGTATTCTCACAATTTGGAACAGAGTGGATGTACTACACCCTTTATACCCAAGTACCTCTGTTCTTGAGAGATTTCTTGAAATTATCAGCAATGACAGTACGTACATAGAGAGCATACTATATTTTTCTTAGGCTACTTGAATATTTGTTTAGGGTAAACTTAATGTTAACAGTGTCCTGTTTCTGTCTCCCCCGCTTGCATAGACGGTAGAAGCCACACTCAGCCCGAAACATAGAAACAATAGAAGAGTTGACGGCCCAGGTAAAAACCCCTTAAAGTTACAGCTTGTATTCTTTAGAAACAAACCATGGAGTCAAAAAAGTCAATTTATGTTCCTCTAAAACGCATTTGATATGTGCCGTCACATATACTACAACAAGCAGGGACGCCCGACGGATATCGGGTTATAAGAGATGCCATGCACTTAATCAATAACAGTTGATTACATTATGATACAAACAATGATATATTCCGCCACAGATGAAAGATAACCCAGAGGGAATCCCACTTTATATAGATATGGTGCGCACGCCTTTGATATTGAATGAATGAATATCATAATATCACCGTGTCCGTTCTACTACAATTTTGACGGCGTAACAACACGATCAAAAGTATTTTGTACCTTGTGTGAAAATGTCAGCAGTGTACAAACAGTATTGAGACAGTTTGGATTTAGCCGTCGAACCCAACAGCTTTATATATATAGATTTTTTTTTTGATATTGAACATTAAGTAAACTTAGACATGAGTTGATACAAATTGCATAATCAAATATTACAACAACAACATTATTGCATTATATTTTATAACATATTTCCATCAAGTTAACATACGAAGTCACAACAATGTTCGTGAATCAATGCGCTTGTTAAATTCAATTGATATGTTAAGGCTACCTTCTATATTGTTGCATCACAAAGATATTTCTTTCGTCTTCAGACCAACATTGTATGTTCCATTCCACTGTTGGCAACACTCCCAGCCATGTATGTAACGGCCTATGTGTCCGACAAGGTTATTCAGAAGGGAACGGTGTCAGTTTTCAGAGTACGCCAGATCAATGACATCTTTGGTAAGATGCTCACATTATGGGTAAACATAGTTTGACGCCCTTTTATTATAGCCTCTTAGACTCGATCAAATTAGTCACATTCTCAAGCGGTTAGGTTATTTTGCCCTTATAAGTAGGTCATATCAAAGACGACACCTCAGATGAAATATTCCATCTCCGACAATATTTAATTCCATATAGGTAATCTACAGAGCTAGAGACATAACAACTCAAGGAGTCCAAAGAATTCACCGTGTCATCGAAGGAATTCAAAACCAGGACCATCTGCGCCAAGAGCAACAATGATATCGTTAGGCTACAATGTATGTGCGCTCTGTCACTTGCTTCGATGAATTAATGAAAGATGTATGTGCGCTCTGTGACTTGCTTAGATTAATCAATGAAAGATGTATGTGCGCTCTGTCACTTGCTTCGATGAATTAATGAAAGATGCATGTGCTCTCTGTAACCTGCATTGATACATTATTGAACGATCTGTGACTTTTTTACCTGAGTAGATACTTAAGTTGTAAACAAGCGCAAATATCAGTGTTAGATTAACAGTTAAAAGAAAAACATTTAAAACAGATCAACACACAAGATTCGACTTAGTAATTGTACTGATAATTGCTAAAACTGATTCTACTATAATCACACAGTTAGGAATTCGATGGTATCTATTTATGACATAAACGCCTACTTATAGTTCACCATCTATATTTGAAAACACCTTTGTAATGGATCTGTTGAATAGATGCACATACTGTAAATGTAGCTTTGTCTTATGTCATCTGGTAGTGTCTAAGTGGTTAATGTCTCTATGTCATTTGTAATTGATTCTATGTAAATCCTTTACAGATTAATAAAGGAAATCTTATTTTACTTTTATTTTTACACAGCCAAGACTGTCATGGCTACACCTCTCGTAAGCATGGCATATCTACCTCAAGGTTACTGGGTGACTGTGTTTATGTTGTACCTTGTGATAGCGATTGGATCTACTGGCATCTACGCAGGGTATTTGACCAACTCGGTGGACTTAAGTCCTGCCCATACGGGGTTCTTGATGGGGCTGGGTCAAGGTTTGACTATATGGGTTGCATTTGTTATACCAGTCCTAAATGCCAGCATAACGAGTGAGGTAAATTAGTAGAAAAAGTAAAATTTAGTATTAAGAAATGATTAGATTGCATATTTGTTATAGATAATGGCAGATAATTTGTATTTGGTTTTGGGGGGTGGGGATGTATTTTCGTTTCTTTAAATTGTTTTGGTTTTATCTTTTGAATAGTTTGTTGGCTTGTTTGTGTATTGACTTACTTAGTTTATGGCCTTTCCATCAAACAAGCAAAACATCTAATTTATCACGGTATACCCAACCCTTTATGTAGCAGATTAATTACCTTAACACCACTCTCCCTTTTATGTATAGTCATTCTTTCTACTGTTAGTGGGACATGTTTGCTGATAGAAAATATTGCACTTGCCATATTAGATCATTTCTCTGGTTACGTTTATCCAGAATGTTGACACTACTCGACATAGTTCCATTTAGCTAGCTCAGTAATATTTTGTTTTTTATGTTTTGTTTCTATCGAAACTACGTTTCATTTTTAAAAATCAATTCTATCTACAGGGAACAAGAGAGAGTTGGCAGCTTGTCTTCTTCGTATGTCTCATTATTGGGTTGGTGGCAACCCTCTGTTTCTTTTTCATGGGATCAGGAAAACTCCAGCCATGGGCGACAGAAACAGTCAACGAGAATACACCCATAAAGCAGGTACCAAACGAAAGTATGGAAACAAGAAATGGTGTTGTACACTAAATGCAATGGGTGTCCATAACGATGTGGGATCTGATGATGTTACACCTATTTACTAAAGTATGCAGAAACTTCAGCAAGTTACCTTAATTCGGTAACATAATGATATTATTCAATTTATAAAGGATAAAAATGATGTTATACTTGTTTTAATTGACCTAAGTGCTGCCTTCGACACTATAGATCAAGACCTGCTTGTCCATGGACTCAAAACTCTTTCGGGGTTTGGTGGCACTGTCTTAGATTGGTTTATGTCTTACTTATCCGACAAATGCCAGACAGTGACCACTAACCATCGAAATTTTTCTGAACCATCCCCACTATCGTATGAAGTTCCCCAGGGTTCGGTACTGGGGCCCATTCTTTTTAAGCTTAACACAAAACCTTTATTTGATGATATTCAGCGCTTTTTAATTGATTGTCATTGTTATGCTGAAGACACCCAGCTATTTATCCAATTAACTTGTCCAACCAACACATTATGCTACAAAAGGCTGAAGATTGTATAGCAGCAGTTAAACGCTGGATGGATGTAAACAAATTAAAACTTAATTAAGATAAGACTGAGATATTAAGACTTACCAAAACACCCAATGATCAATGGCTATGTAACAGTTTTATTTCCATTTCTGACTGTAACATCCCTATATCAAATAGCTATGTTAGAAATATTGGAGAGTTGATTGACAGTGGGCTCAATATGCATAGTCATGTCTCTAAGATCATACAAATCTGCAATTATCATCTCAGGAATATGGCCCAAATAAGACATTTGCTATATTGATACTACCAAGATGCTAGTGATTTCTTTCATTTGCAGTCGGTTAGATTATTGCAATGCACTTTTATCAGGGTGTCCAAATAATGTAATTGAAAGGCTCCAGAAAATACAAAATAAGGCTGCCAGATTGGTAACGTTGTCCAAAAAGAGTGAGCATGTAACACCCATTCTAGAAAGTCTCCATTGGCTGCCCATTAAGGAAAGAATTGATTTTGATTTTAAGATATTTAGTCACTCTTATAATTGCATCCATGACATGTCACCATCATATCTGCAGGAAATTATTCCAGCCGCTCTCTAAGATCCTCACATGCTTCTCTGTTAAAAGAACTTCCCAAGTCCACACTTTTTAACGAAAATGCCTTTAGTGTTAGTGCACCCCAACATCAGCTGAACAAGCTCGGACTTAACTTCTTAAAGCGACTAAAAACGGAACTGTTCTGTCGAGCATACAATCTCAACTAAATATTGTTTCCTTGATTATATCTTTATTGCATTCTACCCGGCCACTTTTGATATGTACTACCAGTTTTAGTGTACACTATGTAATCTCAAAATGGGCCTTTAGTTGTTTGCAACTGTGTGTGCAGGTTTGTGTGGGTGTGTGCGTGTGTGTGTGTGTGTGTGTCGATGTGTGTGAGTGTGTGTGTGTGTGTATGTTGATGTGTGTGTGTGTGTGTGTGTGTCGATGTGTGTGTGTGTGTGAATGTATTGTTATGATTGCTTTATTATGTAAAGCTCCTCTGAGCACCTCTTGTCGATTTCCGGCGCTATATTAATTTATTTATTTTTTTGTAAAGTTGTTCTCTTTTTAAATATGTGGCGGCTTTGGGCAAAGCGAAACAAAAATGAGAATTCGCTTTTGAAATAGATGTACACAAACATTGTATGGTAGGTTCATTTTTAAGACGTAGGTTCTAGACTTACCAGTTTCACATGGCAATATCTCAGCAACCTTTCAACTTATCGGAAATAGATTAGTATCAGTCGATAGAAAAATACCGCTTGAAGTGGCGGATTTGACCAGTTCATATATAGCTGAGGGGTGACCACATTAATTTGTTGTTTGGATTTTCTCAGTGTATTGCTCATGGTGTCATGAAGAATTGTGGACACAGTCGGCTGATCACCTGCTTGTCTGAAATTCTTTGTTCCATAGCCTATCCAATCCGGTGTTCAGCCATGCTTGGTGGTCGGGGTGCCTGCATATATATGGAGTATCTTGTGGACCTTTCATGACTGAAAGTGGAGTTGTCCCCAAAACTGCTCCGGGGTTTGATCAAACAAACAAGATAGAGAAATTGCAGTCCTTGATTATAATACGAATATCTTTAATTAATATCATTCCTAGCAACATCAACAGGCTTACCAAACATCTTGCCTGAGGTTGGAGCACCTTTGCTTTAATAAATTATCAACAAATGTTAATATAATTTCACACAGAATAGAAACAAATGTTGACAACAAGCATGGTATATACCGTATAAATATTTTCATAGTCCAGATGTGACAACAGGTTGATGATATTGGGGGCAGAACCCTCCAAAAACAGACTTTGGATATTCTATCAACACTTCTTGTTGCATCTTCTTTCTCCATGATAAACAAAAATCTGATATAATGAAGACTGACTTCTCTCCAACCACCTAGCAAGGCAAAAACAATGTTTATGAAAATACAAATATGTGAATGTGCGGAACGCGTGCGCATGTGTGTGTGAGTGTAGGTTAGGGTTTCAGAAAAAAACTGTGTCGACAACTCTTTCCTGGCCCCATGAGCAATACATTGATCAGTATCAATCCAAGGCAGGTCAATAAACACATACAGCTATTGATAACAAACTGGGATGACCACTTTGGACAGCTCCAATGTATGGGTTGGTATTTTATCAATTTCTTTTCTATCAATGAAACAAATTGCAATACATTGTGACTCCTCCTAAGAGCGTGGTATGATTATTGATTAGTTTCCTTTTTTCTCTTACACCTCGGCCAGATAGGTGCTATCAAAAGGGCTGGGAAAGGGGGGGGGGGTATCTTGTTACTAGCTGGGTACCGTCTTTATTGTTAACGTAGAGCAGTTATGACGAGTCGTCACCCAGGACGGGGTTCGGATCCTTTAAGGGTCTTCGGATCTGGTTCGATTTAGGGTTTTGACTCGTCTCCCCGCACCACGTTAAGCCAACAAACAGGTTCGTTCTTCAGCCCCCAGGCAAATGGATGCCAAAGAATAAAATAATACTAATTAAAAATAAATTCG